>JAGDQP010037400.1:0-18637 GCA_022664845.1 Lepisma saccharinum | reverse complement strand
CTTAATTGTTTCACGAATTGCCTCCCACATCTTACTTACATCAATTTAATTATTAATACCATTATTATAACTCGAATCGGCTAGCATTTTGGACCTATTTGAGAGTTTGAGTTTGTAATCTGCTTGTATGCTTGGTTTATTTAATCGTTTAACTTCAAATTTCAGTTGTTTTGCCCCCTTGTTTTCTCTGTTCGCGATTCATAACCTTTCCCTTACTTTTGTGATCACTAATCGATGGTCGACGTCACGTTCCGCTCCTCTGTACGACCTAACATCCATTGTGTTTGTGTGCCTTCGTTTGTCTGCTAATAAGTGATCGATCTAGTTGAGAGTTTTGCCGTCCGGAGATAACCCTGCGTATTTGTGTATGTCTTTGTGTTAAAAGTACGTGCTCTTTACCAGTAGGTTTTTCGAAATCGCGAAAGTTATCTGTCTTTCTCAAATGTTTTTGGCCTTTTTGTGAAGGCTGTATTCTGTCTACAAAACATTGTAGCATATCTCGATCTCGATCTACTTAACTTTTCAGTTTGGACCACCAAAAGGAGGGTAACATTTTGTTTTGCAAAATTATTTTCACACTGTCGAAAGTGGGTTTTATGAGCAATTATAGCAAATTTAATGGAAATATCTGGAAAACTTTCGCTTTTACCTGTCTGTTTCTCAGTTACACGAATTAATAAAGGTACAGGTAAATCTAGACCCTTTGCGATTCACACGCGTCCTCAACGGCGCATGGGGGATGTGGAGGTAGCGCTCCACATCTCGACCTAAGGTACGAAGTGAGGTGGAGTGGTCAGTCCCACGCTCGAATGCCTTTACCTTTCCAAGGTGCACAAAAGTACTAAGAGCACTCTGGCACTCTGTTTAATAGGAGGCTGAGTGCACCGTAGAGCGCCAGGCATGGGAACTATGGGTGCCTAACTTGTGACTGAAAAGGTATCACAAAAATTGAACAGGATATTTTGAAACTGGTTAAATCAAAATAGGCTCAGATTGCGCGATATTATACTTACAATACAATCTGTCAAAAGCTAAAATTTGTGTTACATTCAACTTATCACATTGCACGAAGTGTATTAGAACATTTAATTGAAGTTTTAACTTCTAGATTTGCTAATGAAAATTTTCTTTTTGTGATGTTAGATTCGTTCAGGCTGGTTTACGTTAAAATAAATGACAATAAATGATCGTATCTTAATGTGACAATACTTATCCTAAACTGAGTTTGTTCGTAAAACTGCCATAATATATTCATTTCATAATTTGACATGGCAAAAAGTACATACAAACACACAATACATACAGACAAATTGTAACACATATACTCAATTTTACATTTTCCTTGCATTTGAACTTAGTTACTAATAGGTATTGCGTTCGTTGGCAAAATGTAATAAGCGAAAATGGCTGGATATTGCAGTACGAAAGCAAACTAACATGGGTTCAAATCCTGTTCAAGCTAAAGATTTTTACAAAGCAATCGTGAATAATCTAATCAGCACTTCTCATACAAAACGTAGAATTTTCCGATTGTGGATTGGAGCACATGAGTCACTGTAGCGAGGAAGAAGATTTACGAATGTTGGTTGGGAAAGTCCAAATCAAGTCTCAGGGAGTTACCAGAAAAGTTAACAACACGTCATTGATCAGAAGTATCAACTGTTAATGTTATTATTTTTAGAAAGAAACACTATAAAACATTTCTTAAGCAAGTTTTGAGTAGAGCCACCTGTGGAGTTTCGCTAGCGTGCTGGTCTTCAAATTTGAAAACCTGTGTTCGATTTCCCATCAGCCAGTTTCTTTTTCGCATACACTGAAGTATTCAAACAGATTTATCTCCAAGTTATGGAGAACTTACGAAGCATCACTGGTCAGAATCCGAGCAAACAATGTGTGTGCTGTTTATCATAATGATAATGTAGTTTTCATATTTTTCATTGGTCTCTTTCTCTTCCTCTCTTTTTCGATGTATTGTTATCGTATCTTTGCTGCGTCTTTCTCTTCTTCTTTTCTCTATTTGTTTATCTTTTTTTCTCTTATTTTACACACACTCTCTCTTTTGGTGCGTCTTCCAGAGCTAATTCCGTTCCACTTTCGATGACCCGGTGATAGGGCCTGACCCAAACATAAGTGACCCGATAACGCGATTGACCCGGTCTGGAAACTCTATTTAACTGGGAATTTCAGCGTCGTATTTTTCTTGTTCTCGGGGTCACATCTCCGGTCCTGGTCACCCCTTAAAGAATCTTTGTTCAAACGGAATGAAATAATTAAAATCTCTCCTTCATCCTACGGGTTATCAAATCTAAATCGAATCAACGGGTCAGCATGGGTTCGAATCTTACACACGACGAAACAGTACAAAACTTGACCAGCATCCCCCGACAACCGGTGACCCATTTCAGCTCTGCCGTGTTCATTCCATCTGTGCGAATTGTTATAAACACTAGTTCATTAGCGTTGTAATTATTGAAACGTTATATTCACAATAGGTAGATTATAGAGTGGCATGTCCAGAGGAGATACATTTTAAGACATGAGTAGCGACCGATTGGCACCCTTTTTTGGCCATTTCAAGAGAAGAAATCTTTTTATATTGGTTTGGCACACAATTCGTTTCCATCCTCTAATTTATCGACATACTATGACATGTGTTTCTTTTTTTAACGTTTGCAATGTGGTACATGTAATGTTTACTATGCCTATAGGAACATGCTAATTTTGCTTTTGAACATTTGTAACTTTTCATTTTGATACAGATTGCATATGTAATCTTGGCCCTTTCTGATGGAAATTAAGCAGAAACATTATCATTCATTCATTTTATTTTTATATTCAATTTGCATTAGTACTCTGGAATAGAAAGTATGGCCTACAGTATCTACTGGGTTTTTTACAATCAGTGATTTTGCTGGACCCCAGCCCCTGTAGGGAATGTCAGCTCAAATCCTCGAGACTACCCCCAACTTTAACATATTGTGGACAAAAGTTGATAGAAACTGTGCAAAACTCTACGTCCACCCTCCCAATTTTGACTTTACGCCCCCAATCTTAAAATCCTGGCAGAATCCATGGTTACAAAGTATTTCGAACCAGTATGTTTAATAAGACCCACCGAATTTGCAGACTAACCCCGCGCAAACAAACAATGTGTATTACACCTTTGACATTATCCTAGATGTATCTCAAAACTCTTGAGTTTCACTGGAAATCATAAGTATTTAATCTGACCACCAAGTTTGATCTCCACTTTGAAAGTGACTTAATGAATTTTTTAAGCACCCTTTCTATATTCGAATAACCCTGAAAAAATATATAATCACTTCTCTCTTGCTGTTAGATTTGATTTGTGAGAACTGAACTTTATACTGTGGAAACTGAACTTAATATTTTTTACTACGTTTAAATTCAATATTTTTATCTGTACTTCTTCTTCTTCTCTTTCCCCTTCTCTCTTTCTCTCTCTCTCTATCTCTCTCTCTCTTTCTCTCTCTCTCTCATTTCTCTGCCTCTGTCTAAACGGCATCCATCGGTTTCAATGTTTCATTGTATGTGTTTAAATTTCTACCTCCATCAACTTATATATATTGATTCGTCTCGCTTTTATTCTTTCATTTTATCGATACTAACACATGTCTATTTTGAAAAACAAAACGTGCTCTGATGTTTGCTGATTTTAGTATGGGCGAGACGAAGGAAGGAGAAAGACGGGGCCTGTTTAACAGACACGATTATGGGATAAGAAGGTGCCATTTGGGTTGCCTAGCTGCACGGCGTACGCTGTCACAATGTTTTTATGCGAAGTGTACCATCCCGTTATATGACTGGCGTGACTGAGGAAAACGCTGGGAAAACCTAAGTCAGGACAGTCAGTCGCTGGTACCGAATCGAGGTCCTCCAGAATACGAAACCAACGTTCTACCAAGTAAGGTACGGTGCTCGGAAGTTTATGAAGTTTTCGATGTTTATCACTGCACGCCCAATATCATAGGCACGCCCATACAAAATAACGTAAATAACAACATAAAATCATAAATTATAAAGCATAAATTTCGTGCATTGTGCCCTATTTTAAGAACTGATAGAAACAGACCTTTTCGCTTGTCTTTCATGCATAACGTTAGTGTTCTATCGAATTCATTAAGAAAGAAAGTACCTAGCAACCATAGGTTTTAAAGTTCATTTTTGTTTCTCCATGTTCGGTCAGGATCTTTTCTATTAGACAATTTGAATTAAACTTTCACATACTTTTCAGCTAGTGGCCCAACTAAAATAAAAATGGTGTTAGGTTTTCTATTTTAGTGTTTGAAATGGGGATCTCTTTAAGTTTTTTTCATTATTTGCTACATACTACAAGAAACCATAAATATTTTTTTTCAAAACCCAGGATATGTGATAATGTTTTCTGTTAAAGAAAAGAAAATTCCAACCCTTGCTTGTTTACGCACACACTCTCAGAATCACACACCGCCCACTCTACGTTAATTGGGTGGCCTATCTTGTAGGCTTAGAGAAAAATCGTGTATAACAAAGTCATGTAAACATTATATTGGCCATGATAGTACATTGTCGTATAGTAGGTGCAGAAATCCAGATTTTCGTAGACATCTTTAGATTACGTTCTTAGCACTAACGAAGTACATCTTACCTAGTTTCAGATGAACCGTGCAAATATTCCAACTCACAATTGTACTTAACAAGATATTAACGTGAAATTTGTACTTAACAAGATATTCGATATCAGCTTCCAAATAACTCATAAGCTGATACGATGAATTATCCAAAGTAGTAAAGTATGATTGTAACCATTTAGAAAAATAGAAACTGGTATAAAAGTTGGGCTAAACCTACAGGTCCTTGGAATAGAATTCATTTAGATTTTTTTTATTTCGCTTGACAGAAATTTCTTCTAGTAGTTGACAGTGTTTTAAGGTGGTTGGAAGTTAGATATATTGCACATAATACCGCACAAAAGTCAATTAAACATTTAGTAAATATCTTCAACGTATTTGGTAGACCTGCAATTATAGTTACAGACAATGGTCCACCTTTTTCTAGTAGGGAGTTTGTTGGTGTCAGAAGCAAAATATATTGCTATGTCACTCCCCACTCCCGAAAGCAACGGGATGGCGGAAAAACATGTCCAACATGTGAAGGCCTTATTAAAAAGAGTTTCCAGAGAAGTAATCAACCCTAACTGGAAGGGCACAATTTCGGAAGTGCAGACTACAATCAGATTTGTTCAGACTCGTACTTTGAACTGTAAATCTCCAGCAGAAATGATGTTTAATTTCAGTCCTAAAACAGTACAATGAATTTTATTATAAATAATAATTGTCACAATGACAGAAAAAGGATGCAATAAAATGCCTCGTATAGGTATAATGGGTATGGGTAAGAAATCAAGATAGCAGCTCTCCAAAATACCTCAAATCACAAGTGCAAGAAATTGTTGGTAATAGAATCATTTGAGTGAGCATCAATGGACATCAAAGAATTGGTTCATTGTGATCAATTTGAAAGCTGCCAAAGTGGTTATGAGGATACTGAGTCAGATAGAAATCCATATTGGTGGCAAATGGCAGGTACAAGTCAATCAAGAGAAAATATTCCAATGCCCACGGCACGTCGTTCAATAAGACAGCGGAAACTACCACGACATTTCCCGTGTGAAGGTTATGAGGAAAATATCAATTTGGTGTATAAATTGAAATCGAAATTGTTTCAGTCAACAGTACTTGAACCGGTGACGGACTTATTGGATTCAAATCATTCGTTACCTAACATGACATTTTCGAAGGAGCAGGTGAAAAAGGAAGAAAAAATGAAGATTTCCTAAATGGTATACTATTTGAGGAACCGATTCAAGAACCTACAGGGAGCAGTGATAGAAACTGTTTATGAATTACATCGAATTAAATATTGTTTTGAAGAAATTTTAAGAAGATAGAGATTGATATAAATATGAAAGATAACAATCATTCATTTAATTACTGATAGGCTAAGTTGTTACTTCTTCTATATAATTCCATACTCTAAGCCTGAGCATGCACGACCATGAAACTATCTACTAATTCGTGAAATAGTACTGTATAATAAGCGATATCAATTCATTCTCATAAATACGAAGTTGCCGAGCATTAATTGGAATTAAACCACAATTAACTCAATAAAATGACATACATTAACAGTAGTTGATTGTCTTAGTAACCACTGTTTCACCATTATAACACATGCCATATTTCATACCACGAACAACTAATTAGTATTTCGTTTTGATATACAAATCCCTGAGTTCTACAGAAAAGATATATTTAAGTTTCCCATACACTGAATTCCATCAAATCGCATTAACATCATTAATTCTAGACACCTAAAATGTCGAACATCTAATTCATTCCCTTGTAGATAAATGTCGAACATTTAGACAATACATATACGAAGGAAATTAGCCTTCCAATTACTTGGAATACGTATTTTAACCAGAAAATAACCTAAGAAATGTAATTTTTTAAATATGTAACAAGAAAAGGAACATTTCTGCTTCAAAGTGTCTCTTGAAAAGGAATTATTCTCTTGTGTTTATCGGAAAGAGAGTGTTAGGAATTACGTATAGAGAAAAGAATGATAAATGTAGTAGGTAGAAACGTTCACTATTGCAAGCAAGAATTCCAAATTTGATTTCTGTCGAGGTGCAAGTGCTTCGGAACAAACGACAAATTAACCTTTACGGAATGATTTTATCCTGTGGATCAAACTACCATCGTTTCATCGCGTCTTCCTCATCTACGCTTACTAGCTTGTAACCATGATATCCTGAGTTTGCTTCCCACTAAAGATACAAATGATCCGGACCCGATAGTAAACCAATTTTAGAGGACTGTTCCCATATAATGGAAGGACATTATTGATTCGCCATGATGAAAGACCTACATTTCACATCTATAGATAAGTGCTACCGCTTGCTTTGGAACGAAGAGATCTCGGGTTCGTTTTCTGTCACATACTCAAATGGTTGGAGATTTGTGTTAATATATCCTTATGAGATTGCTTCTATGCTCGGACCATCGATTCGCCTTGGCAAGAGACCTGTCTTTGACATCTATGGGTAACTTACCAGGCTTCCTGGCTACTATCCAAGAGATCAAGGATTTGATCCCCGCCAGGGATTTAAGTGATTCCGCACCCAAGTTAATCTTATCTTACGAGTCGATGGTATTAAATTGATCAACGGTTTGCCTTGCCGAGAGTCTTGCATTCAACGCATATGGATACAGCAGATACTTGGACCGGATCTACATGCAAAGAGATTTTAAGATATGTCGATGGTTTTCTAATCTTTAATAGGAATTTTGAAGAACATTTTGCTACACTACAAGAAATATTTTCTAAATTGATGGCCGCAGGCGTGACTTTAAACTTGGAAAAATGTTGTTTCTTTTCTAGCCGTATGAACTTTTTTGGGATTATTATTACTCCTCAAGGGATTATACAAGATGAAAGTTGAATACAAGCTATAAAAGGCTTATCTAGACCAACATCTTTATATCAGTTACGGTCTGTTCTCGGTTTGTTTACATAAGAATCTCGTTTTATAGATGGATATGGCATTAAGGCAGCATCACTCTTTTCCTTATTGAAGAAAGGACGGAAATGATAATGGCTCCAGGAACATGATCACGCCTTTACCAACATAAGGAATGATATTTGTAAAGGAGTATTGTTATGTAATTTTAAACCAGACTTACCTGTTTTTGTACAATGTGATGCTTCTAAAGCCGGCTTGGCTTTGATTTTGTGTAACAAGTAAAATGGCCAAATTAAGGTTATTGCCTACGCGAGTAGTGCTTTAACCCCATCTAAAAGTAGATGCAGAAGTGGTATGTTTTAGCGTCATTTTTGGAATAAAACGATGGTGAAATTTGTTGTCGGGGATAGTTTCACCATAGTATCGGATGATAAATCTTTATTGTGGCTAAATCAATCTAAGAATTTGAATGCATGTTTCCTGAGGTAGAGTCTTTTTCTTCAGGAATATGATTACAAAATTGTACAGTGAATGGGCGAGATAACGTAGCCGCTGACACGTTAAGTAGTACTTTTCCTTCTCCAACTCCTTGTACTTCTCGTGTTCATGCCTTTCAAGCCATACCGGATGATGTGTTAAAAGTATCTCTTGAAACATTATGCTATGCTCCGATTGTTAAAGTTTTTGGAAGGGGATTAAAGTTTATTGCATGATAAACGTGGCCGTAATTGGAAGCAATATTATCGTTTGGAAAATAATATTTTGCTGGTCAGAAACTTTCACTTCCAAGATAAATGGAAAATTTGTGTACCTTCTTCGCTGGTAAAATATATCTTAACTGCTTATAATGACAGATATGGACATTTTGTCCATATAGGACTTATGAAATGATCTCAGAAACCTTTTTCTGAGACACAAAAGAGCTGATATTAGAATGCACGTAAAATACTGTAAATTTTCTATGAAAACTAAATCTGAAAATCACCCTTATCTTCGTTGAAAGTTAGTGGAAAATTCCAATTAGTTAGTGTGGATTTTATTGGAGATATTATCCAGTAGGTAAGGGGCAAGCTAATTCTGCGATGACACCTTTTGATTCTTACAGTCGTTATTGTGTTGCATATTCTTTGAGGAAAAGCACTACCACAGCCGCACTCGTAGAATAAAGGTATATTCATTTTATCCATTTGGGTGTTCCACGAGTGCTTCTATGTGAGAAGGGCGCAGCTTTTCGTTCTAAAAGATTTGTCGAGAGAATGAATGAATATAACGTGAAGGTATATTATACGCCTACCAGGCATCCAGCTGCAAATTTAGTAGGACGTGCTGATGCAGATTTGGTAAGAATATTAAGTTTCGTGTTAGGCTGCTCACTAAAAATGAGTTGAATACTTTATACAAGGCGTGTTATTCTATAATTATAGTCTTTTCGGAAGTTCGGGGATATCGCCGCCTCTTTTTCACATAAATATTGACAATTGGAAACATGTTTTTCAATATTTTGGAATTTTCTGTAATGATGAAGTAGACGAATTTCAGGATTAGAATAAGAAAATGATTATGGCAGATCTAAACCGTGAACAGACTACCCAGAAAAGAAATAAAAGGATTAATGAAAGCCAATCTTCTCGTAAAGTTTTGAAGAAAGGTGATATTGTCTTTATTAAAATGTACTCGCAGAGTAAGTTAATTTCGAAAAAGATTTCTAAATTCTTTGACCTCTATAGTGGTATTTTTTTTTGTATGGAAAATGGCCAGCGTGAATGTTGCTGAACTTGTAGATCCTACTAATGGGAAAACAGTTGGTTTACAAAGTGTAAAACGTTTAAAATTGTGGGAACCAAGTCCAGAAACACGGAGTTACTGGAAACACGTAGTCAAAACAAAATGTTAGTAGAGATTATTTCGCCAACCTAAAGGGAATTCTAAATGAAGAACTGGAAGAGAAAAAACAGGAAAATGATGTGAATAACTTTGATTTGCGATATGTAATTCCTGTTTGTTTGGACGAAGTCGTCTTGTATTATGCTTTAATGCCTGGTATAGTCTTACAAGAACTAACTCTGAAGGAAACAGAAGAAGTGGAAAATGCCCTCATTTTAGTGAGTCGATCGTCACCTCGAATTTGAAGGCAAATGTTTTGTAAGGACGATACATGATGTACATTGGGATGTGAGATATTTATTTATTTTGAAGGAGTGCATTGGGAGACATTTTATCTCCACCCCACCCTCTCTTTCTCTCGGATATTTAGGAGGATAATAGGATTGAAACGTATGAAAATAATATATGGTAGGATATGTATCGGAAACCCTTGTGGCGTACCTAAATTGATAGCAGATGTAAACGATATTTGACCGGAAATAAAACGGTAGAAAAAAACGAAAAGGGACTTGAAATGTAATTTTAATGAAGTGAAACGTCAGAGGTGAAGAAATACGAGTGATATTGTAGTTATGATATTAGCTTATGTGGTGATTCTTATCTCTTTGGAATTGGAAGAATTTTGGAGATGTCGTTGTTGTTTATCTTGCAGAGATAAGTACCGTGTTCTGTTTATTTGAGGTTGAAACTGTGACGCTGGAAGCCGAAATAGCCGAGTGTCGCCGGGATGGTATTTTATAGAGTGAAAAATTCCACGTAGCCTAGTGGTAGAAGCAATGGTTGCCTGCCGGAGAAGGTGGTGTGTTGGATAAATCCACTGATGGTTTACCTTGAATACTGTTGATAGCGGAAGTTGTCTTTTACTTTGTTGTTTTCGTCTATTATTTAGCACATGTTGTGACGAAGCTTGAAGGAAATGTCTCTAAAGATAAAACAGAGAACTGAAAACGATGCCTCTTGACTGTTAGAAATGTTTGTTGTTATACGTTTGGATGGAATATTTCCGCCAATTCATCTATTATAGCTTGAAGTCATTTGTAATGAAATGGAAAGTTAGATAAAATCAACAAAAATAAAATATAAAATAATAATACCTAGATAATTGTATCCCCCTATCTTTTCTCATACTGTCTTATTTCCCTTTCCACTCTACAACTTTTAACTAATCTTTTTCATTTTTATCACGTGGTGTACAAATGGGTATAAGATCGATTTTAGTTGGAATTCCTTGTACTCAATTCATTTACGTCCTTATTTTGGCTATGATGTTAAATACTTAATATAATAATAATTAGAACAATGATAATAACGTTTAACTATAGTTGATGTGTGAATAAATGTAATATAATAGAACAGTATTGTAAGAATGTAATGAACAATAAATACTGAATAACGACATTTCATATGGAATATCACTAGAAATATTTTTAAGAAGTTTAAGAATTTGAAATATATTACTTTTATCCATAATTATCAACAAAGACCAAGATTTACAACCACTATTGTGGACATGAGTCACCAGTTGTTCCTGCAGTAATAGAATTTCTGATATTTCTAAAACTTAGTTCGTTTTGTAAAATTGCAGCTGAATTATATCTTGATCTTTCTGTAATTTTCACATTTTGAATTTTTACTTTATAATTTTAACTCATAAATAATAGAAAACCTTAAGGGAAGAAAATGCCAATAAATTCTCTTTTCGCTCTTGTCAGCTTGGCATACTTGTAGTGCCTTTTACTTAACTTTTGATCTTGACTAAATTACTTCACTTCATGTCCTGATAATGACATTCGTTGATGTCGAAATGACGTGAGTTGACTTTCCTAGTCAAAGTCGTTGATGGCTACGTTCTTCATGTTCTTTGTGCAGTTTAGTTTCTTTAATGTTTGAGATGGCACTCAATATGGTGTAAAGTCGTTTTTGTATGTTCACGAGTTGGTAAGTGAGAACATATTGTGACATATAGGGGTTGTAAGCTAAACTGTAACCAGGATTCTTGATAGATATATTGATATATTGAAATTTTGCGGCGAGAGACGGTTGTCTTGTTGTTATTGTGTAATATTACAAGCCAGCTAATGATAACCTTCTTCATTATTTTATATTTTAACGTAAGTTTCTATGCTTTTGTCTCTCGTGGGCTCATGAAGAATTTGGTACCGAATTTGACTATTGGATGGACTATTTAAATTTAAATCGAATGAGAGCTGATTTGAGTGGGTCGTCATTCCTATGTGTGTGCTCATGCTGAATATGTTTACGCTTTTCTCTTTCACTCAGTCTATCTATTTACGCACATATATGATTTTGTCGTATATTTTTTCTTTCTATATGAGAGTTTGGGAGTCTGTTCCTTCTTGTATTTTATCAGCTTTCCAACTTAACATATAAGTTAATACTAACACATGTTTGTACCCTCACATAGGGAAATAACCGCTTATACTTGCCACAAATCTTTCCCATGCAGGGGAGATGCTAAATATTTTGTAGTATATGAATCTCGCTATTATTGTATAACTTGGTTTATCATGTTAATATATATATAAGAGTTTTTCAAAAAGTAAATTTCCCTCATTTGATATTTTTAAATTTAGAATTTTGGTAATGTAATAAATAATCCAGAGTTCTTTAATTTTAAAATATGCTGGTAATCATATTTAAATATAGACTATATCATAGCGTCATTTGTTACCAGAATGAATATCTTCCACAAAAATTATACTGAAATGCTATACTTGAAAAAAAAATTACTTCCTTTCAGAGTTGGTTTAAAGATGAAATGTTGGGAACAATATAACTTTAATCGTGTTGTCATTGGTAATTAACATTTTTCCCGCAATAATCTAACTATTTCAAGCTTTTCCGGAAGTTTTATAAAGATCTTTCGTATATTTTAGTAATGGCATTGATACATTTCTTCGAAATCATTTTTGCTTTCTTCAGTTTTCTTTGTGTTGAAATCAGGAAAATCCGTAGTCTGTAACCGAGCATAGAATCTTGCCTCCACTCGCAGGCACCAAGCTTTGTATCAGAATTCGATTTTCTATACTTCTATACCCTTATTTGGTAATGCATTCTAATGTGTATTGTGTCATGTGACCAACCTTTGTATTCCTGTAAATGTTGATAAGGTCGTTTTTATATAATTATTTTATTATTATGTAAACCTTAAAGACTATTACGCGACTAGCCTGGATTTCTCGCGCAATGCCTTGTGGGTAACCATATGTTTTATACTGCTAATTTGCTACTCGGAACTCAGACTAGCTCTGTATCTCCTGGTGCGAACTTCGTGTCTCGCGTACCAATATTCCGCGGGAAAACTATCTAAGTAACGTTAGACAACCGTAGAAGTGTGTTTCCGTAACGTTCCCGTCAAATGTGTCTGCTATGTATCGTAGTTGGACTTGTACACATCAAGGACTTATTGTCTGGGATCGCAAATGCCAAATCCCGGTCGTTGTAGAAGCAGTTGTTAACTTTGGATTTGACGGATAAATCGCACGGTGCTTCTCGTCAAGTGAATCTCGGCGTATGTACGCTCGCTTGGTGGACCTCTATAGCTTGAGTGTCCGTGATAGTAACAGATGATGAAATGGCCTGACGCAGTGTCGGTGCAAGTCCTTACGAAAATCAAATATAGGTCAATATTTTCATTCGAACGTCTTTTGACATAAATAAATTTGTCACAATGTGTGAACTTAAACTTTCTACTTGAAACGAGTACAACATTTTAAACTATATTGAAACAAAACACATAATTTCACTCGTAATTGTTTGAACTTCGTCGTGCCACGCGGATGGATACATACTTGCGAAGCTCTAGTTAAAGATTTACTGTGACAAACTTCAGTCACGTTGTGCAAATCTAATGATATACGTCGATGCAGTTGAATTTTATTTACTTCTGAACCTTTCTTGCATCTGGAAAGGAATAATTCTTAACGTTTGTTTAGACGGTAATTGCTTTGAGTCAACGTATGTGGAAATTTTGGCTACAACAAGAACAGTGTAATATTCCATTATGAGAACAAGGTTAAGCAGTGATGGTATTCCATTGCCTTTGCGGAGTTTGTTGCCATTCCTGAAACAGAACTGAATCGTCAAAGAACGCCCATTAGTGGAGTTTTCTTCATATTGTGGTGACAGTGTTATAACTATCCCCCTCCTTTCACCATCTTTAAGCATCGTCATAACAACGCAGGATCGCAACAGCAAATGTGAATTTTCATACGTGAGTATGTTCAAGGTAGCTATAGCAAAAATCTTCATAATACAAGCGCTTGCAAGCTAAAAATCAAATAATAATAAATACGAACTGAACTTTAATCTTCAATATCTCTAGAAAAAGTAACAAATTCTGGTCATGAGCTGAAAACGATGTGTATTATGACTTGTGATGCTTACTTATTCTTTAAAACTTGTGTGTATTAAATGTGTCTAATACATTCATATGTTTATTTTAACCTAGAAAAATAATCTTTAGGATAATATATTGCATGTTAGTTTTAAGGCTGTTATTTGGTTGTTGCCCGTGTCTTAATATGTTATTACTGGTTTTCTTCTAGCTGTCCTGATTTTTAAATTACAGAACACATATTTCACATTACGTACAATATTTTGGACTTTGATAAATATTTTAAATTCTGGTGCCTCTACTCAAACGTGCATATTTATGTAAACATTTGTCTTAGTTATACCGGAAGGGTTGTGGTGTTTTTGTATTAGCCAGTATATGAGTGTAAAGCAGTATCAAACAAAATAGGGCGAGCCGCGGCATCTCTTCGTTTTCGGAAGGTCCGTTGTATAACAGTAACTTTTCTGCTAAGAAATGTAACGACAGTAGCCCCGTAACTAAGAAACGAAACCGGACCGCGATGTTAAACATGATGCCATGTGGTCACATCAATGGGTATAAAGCAGACATAATTCATAAGCAATATACTTACTTTATCTGTAATACCACATACCTCATTCATGTCACAATCCTTGGAAAACCTCGGTCGGTGTGGAAGGCAGCAGGATGTGAAGCTGCGTACCTTTCCGATGCCGATCTAAGAAAATATGTGTCTATTAAAAGTATTGCACGTCTGTGATGCTTTTGTGATCCACAAAGGGTGGTTTATTTTTAACAGGATTACAAAAGAAACATTGCATCGGATATGCAATAACCAGTTAGTTTTTCTCCAGTGTGTCAAGATCTGCCCTTCAGTTAATAAAAAATTAAACGAAGCAGATGATTCCAGCGATGTCTAGCCCTGTCAGAAATTAAATAAAGTAACATCGAAAAAAATATCCTAATGTTTCCACACTTGTAAAGAGGATGTGGTGCACAAGGGTAGAAAGAATCGTAAAAGACAAAACGGGGAAGGTGACAACCGGGATCAATTTTTAGGTAAGATCCAGGCACTTACCTGGTGTAGCTGAGAAAAACCCTGGAAAATATCAGCTAAGGTGGCCGATGTTGCGCTAAATTTTAGGTCGACCAGGACTGGTGGCGTATTTATGATTTTTTAACGCTTTGAGGTTGAAAGATGAAACGACTGAATGTTCGAATTTACACCGAAAAAACTTTCCAGTCGTTTTCGTTAAAATCGGTGTCATTATCAATATGCTGGTCTGAATATTCTGTACGTAATAACTACTCCATTATAGCATACTAAAAGTACTGTAAAAGACTGGATATGTCTTACTGGACATGGTTAAGAATACATATTTTTATATTTTGCATTGAAACTATAATACATTAAAGATAAAGCGTAGAGAATTTATATGAAACTCGGCATACGGAATCAGGTCGAACGGGCCGCGGTTCCTTCTGAGTCGAACCAAACCGAACCTTGTCTCAATTAGAGCCGAGCCGAACCGACCAGTGGCTCATTCTGAGCCGAGTCGTGGCGCATTGTGAGCCGAGCCGTGGCTCATTGTTAGCCGAGCCGAACCGAACCGTGCCTCATTCTGAGCCGAATTGAACCGACCCGTAACTCATTGTGAGCCGAACCGAACCGAGCAGCGGCTCAGTCTGAGTCGAACCGAACCGAGCCGACCCGAACCGCGACTCTCACCGAGCCGAGCCATGGGTCACACATATTGAACCGAGCTGACTTCGGCTCCACTCGAGCCGACTGAAATCCCTAGTTCGAACCTGCCTCGTTGGTAGCTGGTCACCTTATCCACCTGGAGAATACACTACTCTTTTATTGTATACTGCTACGTCATGTATACGTACGTTTCACCATCACGTAAGAAAAAAGAATAATGGATACAGGTACTTTCCTTATTACTTTGATATGCGTATTTTTCTTTAACACTGACCATCGCTGCATTATTAAATTTATATTTCCCAATAAGTGTAATATATCCCCTTAGAAAAATGCATATGAAGTGAAATCTATGGCACAGTTGAAAACACTTCACAGTAACGCCCTATTAAAGAAATTAAATGTTCGTTGAAATATAGTTCAAAATTCAACCTGTTTTCAACATGCAAATGAGAACAAGAAAAATGTAGCTAATTTCATTGTACTTGCTTTTAATTATAATGTACATGTGCTTTGTGCTTTAATTATAATATGCTTTTAATCAATCGAATTAGAAATACACGTATGAAACGAAATGTATAACATAGTATAAAGAAAGTTGAAAACACGTCACATTAACCCCCTATCAACGAAATGCTATCTTCGTTGAAATATTGTTAAAAATTCAGTCCATTTTCAACGTACACATAAGAACATAAAATTTAGTTTGAGTCATTCAATTCGTTTTTAATTATAACTTTTTTGACATAACATTAGTAAGAAACACATTAAACAAAATTTATAATATAGTTGAAAATAACATATTGAATACACGTAGTAGTCGTAGTATTAATGTCTTATCAAGGTAATGACGTTCTTATTGAAATATGATTTTAAAATAAACGTAATTTTTTCAATCGATAATGGTTAATCAACCTAAAATCAACGTTGAAAACACGTATGTGTGTTACTGGGGACTGTACAGTGCTGAACTGACTTACGCCGAAATTTATATTATGATTTATATTTACGTTATATTGCTTAAATATTCCTTACTTTGCTATTTATCGTTATATAAATTGATTTACAATAATTCATAAACATTTAACCCTCATTGTCGAAAGTACCGAAGATAGGTCCTGAAAAGTTTCTCGATCGGGGAGGCCACAACTAACTGTAGTCAAGGGCCCGAGATGATGCCAGACCGGCACTGCATATGTTGGAGAAATGATAAGAGTAATGGAAATGGTAATAATTTTGTATTTGCTCTGACGGAGGAACTTTAGTAGGTACAATTACAGTTAGTAATACTGGCACATTACGATATATATCTTACATAAAGAATAGGGTATATTTTAAATATTACTGTTGAATTGAATTTTGTTGATGGTATTAGACACATATTGCTAAGGCGGACGACTTAATGTTGAGTTATAGCGAAATAATTGCTATCATAGTTAATTAGTAACATTATACATAAATAGGAATTAAACCTAAGTGCCAATACAACCGAATCTAACCACCAGCATCTTTTCTAAACATAATAATATTCAATATTTTATTAGTGCTCTTCAACTTAAGTCATAATGACGTTAGTATAACCAAATTACTTTTAGGAATTTAGGAAGACCAATATCATTCCCTATTTTATTATTTTAATAATATTTTACTGACTTCTTTGCTTTATTTAGGTGTTAACTCTCCACGGGGAGGAGTGGAATTTCTACCAGTGAACCTTCCGAATCCGAGAGATATTAGCCGCTTCCTACATTCTGACTTGGATAAACCAGATACTCGTTATACTCATATGGTTATGCAGTTTGGGCAGTTTTTGGATCATGATCTAACATTAACCCCAGAAGAAAGTAAGTTTGAATAACTTATCTTAAG
The DNA here is from genome assembly GCA_022664845.1 of Lepisma saccharinum. Lineage (NCBI taxonomy): Eukaryota > Metazoa > Arthropoda > Insecta > Zygentoma > Lepismatidae > Lepisma > Lepisma saccharinum. The sequence goes on along the minus strand of JAGDQP010037400.1, from coordinate 1,315 downwards.
GAAGAATATAATTATGGTATTTCAATATACAAGGTCATAGAGAAAGTAAAGAGCAATACTATATTATAGGCAAATCTAAAACAGCGGAAAAATTAGTTTTGTTTGAGACTCCAAAGACTCATGGTACCATTGTCTTCCATTAGATGGCCACACAGACCTGATAGAAAATAACTTACAATAGTGTTTCGTTTTGTCCGTGTTTTGTTATTTAATTTATTGTTAATTAAGCGTACCTGACGAGCTGCATCCACTGTATCAGTTTTAGAAGGTAAAAAGGTAAAGCTATCCCTTGTGCGATACGCATGCGCCGTGAACGGCGCTTGCGGGATGTGGAGGGAGCACCCCACATATTCTCAACCTACGGTACGTACTGAGGTGGGTGGTCAGTCCCACGCTCGACCACCTTTACCTTCCCAAGGTGCCCAGGAATACCAAGGACACTCTGATATTCAATTTTATAGTAGGCTGAGTGCACCTCAGAGCGCCAGGCATGAAAACACTGCGAGATGTCTCAAGCATCCAGTCCGGGATTTGAACCCGGGCTGCCCGATTCAAAGTCAGACATTTTAAAAATGCGAAAAAAGAAACCAAACCATCTATGTTGCGGTCGATAAAGAACAGCTTCAACTGAACGCTATAAGAATGATAATACAATCATTAGGGAAAACAGGCATGCGAATGTGAATGAAACTTCCTGATAGTCCAAACGCTTCATTTAAGTTTGTAGTCAAATATTTGTCTTCCCTAATTGTTGTGCCAACTGTCTCCTTATACCCCATATTTAAAATGTTTCACCAGTGTACTAAATCTGCTGCCATCATCAATTCACGCATCACGTTATTCACGCTAAAGTCTGCGGCTAATAACGGCAGCAGGGATCTCCTTTCTCAACGATATTAAACCATAACACGCTGCGAACCATCATTGTCAACCACCTTCTATTACGTTGTAGTCCTCCCTAGGGTATGTTGGAAAGAAAAGTTTTGATCTTGATGAGGTGATAGCGCAGAAGCTTTCATTTACCACGTCAGTTTCAAGTAGAAAATAAATTAAATTCTAGTCGGAAAACATCATGAGCCTCCGCCAAGACGCTGAAATTTTGGAAAATACCTCAAAGTAGTGCAAAATAAAAATAAAATCGCAAATTTAAACGAATTGCTGAATCGAAACCTTAATAGTGTCAATTATTGCATCAAAGCACTACAAAGTCATGTAAAATCTTCCCATGAACATAGGACTAGTCTGCGAGCGTCCGCTTTGCAGTTAGAGCACAACGCAAAACTGCAAGGTAAGCAACCAACACTAGTGGGGGTTA
>JAGDQP010037397.1:0-18639 GCA_022664845.1 Lepisma saccharinum | reverse complement strand
CCTGAAAGTGAATCATTGCTTTATTTGGTATGTGCCAACACAAGGTAGGAAAGAACGGTACATATGCATATCTTTGCCAATTTGAACGCGTGATTTTTGGCCTATATTGATAATTTCTTATATTTTTCTACAAAAAAGTCAGAAGTATATTCTAATTCCTGATCGCACGATAAGATGTAAAAATCTGTTTTTCGACATTTTACCGAATACCAAGCTGAACATATATTTCAATTTCCACCTAGTAGTTGTTAACGAATACAGTTTGGTATAACTTGTCTGTAAAATGTCGTAAACTGACCTACATTAATGCGATACAGCAGCAGAGTAACTAGTTTATTTTGCACCATACATTAGAACATTTGTAATGGAAATTGTGAAACAAGAGTAAATCTTAAGTATATATATGAACTTCATACTCATGTATATAGTAATATGTTTGTATATGAAAATATTAGGTGCGAAAATCAATTAATTTTCTTACTTTTGCTTACATGAAAGTACAAACCAATTGTTATATATATTGCCATTTGAAAATATGATCGCTTTTTCAGTGAATGAACGTAAATGCTGAATAGTACAGTAATTAATGTTTGAAGTTATAAAAGTAAACTCGATTAGGTAACAGGAAATTATATCCCATGGTAATATAATCTGTTTAAGAGTTATCATAAGGAATGTCTACTTTTAAATCTTTTATCACGCATCTAAGGCAATTTATTAGCTTGTCCTCTCCAATCATATTTCCAACAAAAATACAATTATTAACAAAGTAATGATAATAATGTAATTCGATCCAACTATTCCCTAATCATGAAAAGGCAAATGGCGCAAATGAAGATTATTCGTTCTTATGGATACTACAATTAAGATAATAATGAAATGCATAAAACGCTCAATATAGACTGACACATTTTCATAGAATATACATTTTGAAAATAATAGTAAGTTTGCCGAAGGAGGGTGGTCGATAATGTTACACATAACAATCTCCAATGTTCCGGTATACAATCTCCAAACTCTCTCTATACACATGATTGAAGAATATTTAATTTTATTAATTTTTGGAATACCATTGTTTTGCAAATTATTATACTGATTGTGAAGTTGATACCAAATATTAGTCCGAACTTAATATGATTGTAATTTAGACTCACTCACTGAAGGTGATGGTAACCTGAAATTTATGTGATAAATGACGATTCAAAACGCAATTTTAAATCTTTTTAACGAGCTTTCCTTTCATTAACAGATTGCAGACTATAGTAAAGCATTCGTAGTTCGTGCGAATAAAACGTATACCCCTCCATCTGGTTCCTATGCCGACTCTGTTTACTTTACTGAGTTTGGAATGTGCTTTGGTTTCGGTAGTGCATTCAGATCTTCAATTAGGTAATGTATAAGTAATTCAAATTATCAAACGTATTATAAATAATTTACCATTTAGAAAACATTTGTATTACTTTTGCCAGCTATGAACTCAAATAACTTACATTATAAATAGTGGCAGAAAATAACATTATCCCATAAATCTTCCAATTTCTAAGAAAACTGTGGCTAAGGTTTGAAACATATTTTATTCTTAAGTACCTCACAAAACGGTTGTTGAAAGTGAAAAAATATGTTATTTTTCCTACTCAACAGTTTTGTACCTTTTAGTTCGTTTAGCATCAATTACTATTGAACCAGCTAACGACTGAGTGCTATGTCCAGGATATTCTTAATTTGGGAGTTAACTGCAAATTTTCAATCAGTTCTTATGAATGTGTACAACTAGAATTTTACAAGGTTAATAGGTTTGATACGTCATTTTCTGTTTTAAGTTGAAACTCAATATATCTTTAGTCGAAAGTGTTAGTATACTAAAGGAGATCCTAGTTTCACTAAACGACGTGTCTGGCGAATCTGAATTTACATGCTGAAATAACCTTTTTCAATTCCAAGTTTAAGAATAGATTAAGTAAAACCATTTTCAGCTCATTTGTTAACTCTGTGATAATATTTCGAACCATTGTATTATTTTGCTCTATTTTTACTCAAGTACTTTTCATGCACAATTATTTTCTCAAATATTGTAGCGCAATTTTACGTTATTAAGTTAAATTAAATTATGAATTGATTACTATAGATTATTGTACATATGATTAATAAATTATAGTTTTTATGAATATATTCATAAAATCTGCAATCTAATTACTTAAATTTAAACTTAAACCTAAAGATTTTTTAAATGTAATTGTTTTATTCTCGATTTTATTCTCTCTTCTCTTTTTCTTTTACAATAGTGTTCTAATTATTTGAACTTTTTTTTATTAGTTCTTCTTTCTTTAAATTATTTTTAAAATTTCCTCATGCTAGAGTATATATTACATCTTCTAATATACATATGTATATTATCATCGTACGCGCTTAACGCAATTTTTTTCCACTAAGAATACATTATATTTTTACTTTGAATAGCATTTTGTATTTGACATAATATTTTATTTTCAAAACACAATCTTCATAATCTTTGGACGTTACTTTTATTTTTACGATGTTTTTCTTTTCATATTTGATCTTTCTTTTTATTGACATCTTTTTCATCATCTCTATATCCATGTTTCTTAATAGCATACATTTCTTTTTACTTAAGACCTTCAACTTTTTATATTACAACCCATTTAAGCCCTTCTTCAATTTTCCCAAGATTTTCTTATTAATTGATTTCAAACCATATATGTAATTTTCTTTGTAATCAGATGTGTCCAAATACTCATACATCTTTTTCATATCCTCATATATATTTTTTCTCATATCCTCATATATATTCATATCCTCATACATCATCATGGGCAAGACTCACTGATACGCTTAAGACACATTGGTAATTTGCTTTTGAAAATAGATTGTAGTCTTCCAAATGAACACCCCGTCATTTTGTATCTTCTATTTATTTCATCGGATAACTTAGCATTCGATGCTATGAGACGAACAAGATAAACATACTCATCAACTATGACTATTGTCTCTCCGATAATCATCACTTCCTTCTTTGCAGCATTTTGGTTGTAAATAAATTTTGTTTTATTTAAATTCATTTTACGGCCTATTTTCCAACTTTCGTCATTCTGTTCTTCCATTCTGGTTTGTAGTTCGTCTGCACTTGAAGCATACAGGACTGTATCATCAGCGAACAGTCGGTGCTGAAGATATTTGGCATTCACTTTAATTACAACTTCATACCAGTTTAAATTTTGGAACATTTTCTCAAGGACCGCACAGAACAATTTTGGAGAAATTGAATTGAATCCTTATAAAAATTTGCTTTTTTCACTTTCCTGATTTAGTCTAATGAAAAATGTGTCATTCGAGTTAATGTTTCGCAGTAACTTGATGTATGTATTTTCAATGTCTTGATGTTCAGGTTATTTAAGTACTGCTATAAAGTTGACCGAATCGAAAGCTTTTTCAAAATCTATGAATCCCAAACATAGTGGATGTTCATATTTATTAGTCTACTCCATAACTTCATTCAGTGTTTTTAAGTGGTCGATTGTGTTAAATCCACTACGAAATCCGGTTTGTTCCCTTCCCTGGTTATGTATTTAAATCTACATATTTCTTTAACCATGCTGAGTGTTTAAATGCTGATGTCTTATGATTGTTTTAAGTTTAAGGTATCATAATAAATACAACTTTAGATTTTGATAATGTAATATGTAATTCTCTTTGTCATAATGTGTTGTTAATTATTTTGCAAGTCTTTTGTTGTTTATGTAATTTTCTGGTGATAATGGCAACTCTGGAAGTTTATTATGAAGTACTTTCACATATTCTAAGTTTCTACGTCTCAATCTACCTCAAATGATTTTCATTTGTATTAATAACATATTTAAATTGAAAATTTCCATAAGGCATATGATGATTCATAACTCATAATCCATATTCAATAATGACATCTATGTACAGCTGTGAATCCTATTACAAAGAAAAAAAAACACCGCTGTGATTAGTGCATTTTACAGGTGAAAATTCTTAAGTATAACTTTGGGTACCTTCGGAAACTGTAAACCAAAGATGTCATGTTCGAAGCCCTGAAAAGTAAGGTTCACCTTCGCAATTGGGAAACATTTGTTGAAAGGTTTTTATTATTATTTTAAGTGCAATAAGGCATGTTTTAATGTTTTAAGTGTAGGAAAAGAGTAACATTCATAGAACTACATAATGATATAATATTTCTAAAGTATCCATACGTCTGAGCACGTGATAACTTTGTCACCTATGTTTTCATACGTAAAAGAACATCTACAGTGAAAGCAAACGCAGCAAACATATGTCTCACATACATAGTACAATAAAAACGACGCATGAGATAACAAACAACATTATTTGCAACGGATATCAATGCCATTTGCTTAGACACTGAATATTCAGTCATGTTTCTTTAGACGGAGATCAGGATATATGTGTTTATGTGAGCTCAGTGTTAGAGCGCGTGGTTTCTAATCATGAGGCTCTCGGATCTAATTACGTTCGGAAAGTTTATTTTTATGTAATGGTGTATTAATCAAAGCATGAATAATTAGATATAATAATAATAATCGGTTTATATGTATTCATAAAATCATTTGAGGCATAAGTAATTATTTTGTTTAAAATATAAAAGCAGAGAGGTGGTTGGTGTTTACAGAACGTCGGTATATTATATATGAACGTTAAATACAAATTAAATAAATGCTATTATATCCTAAGTTGGATCAAGGTCCCAGACAGCAAATTCAATATCCCAAAAGTTCAGGATCCCCACGAACGAATGTTCTTCAATAAAGAAGACATAAGTTATTTCCATGAGTCTGGAATGATTATCTCTCTCTCTCTCTCTTTCTCTCTCTCTCTCTCTCTCTCTCTCTCTGTGTGTGTGTGTATGTGTGTCTGTCTGTCCCTTGGTTGCAAATTCTATACATTTGTTATCTGATGAAGATAAGTTACTATTGTCTTATTAACAAGTTGGAAAAATGCATGACCTGACCAGGGCTCGAATACTCGTTCGTATAGTATTGGTTTACAAATCATAGGTTTTAACCGCTAGCCACTTTAGCTACTTGAACAGCTAGCGAAATTGTGCCAAGATTTTTGTTATTAAAACACCAGCGTATGAAGTCACGCTAAGATGATCGTTTTATATATTAGTGATTTTATATCAGGAAAATTAGAGTGTTTAATTTTAGTAATAGTAAATAAAACCTACTGTTTGCGTAAGAAATGATAATCATTTTCATACGTATTTCGAACATAACTAGCCTGTATGTAGATGATTATTAGAATTAAAATTTAATAGCATTTATTTTTACATGTTACGCCAGAAACTGAAGCATACGTAATTTGGTTATTCCATGACAAATCATCCAATTTAAATAAAAAAACTGATTACATCAGCATTAAAGATCAACAACATATTTTTCGTATGTGGGTTCTTAAAAACCTGAAATCATCAGAACCACTTTTGAAATTTACCTCGGTGATCTTGGTAGACATGTGACAACGTTTGTTTTCTTTCAAAAATGTCAGGGTTGCTAAAGCATACTATTTATATTGTCAGACAAATTTGCATAGATCTTCAAAACAAATATAAGGATATATATATAACAAATGTACAGTAGGTAAGCAAGATAGTCACGGATAGCAACAAGCAATCAAACACATGCTAGCAGATTCAAAATGGAGACCAAAACTCTCAATAAATTAACATTGACAACAAGAACTATGAATAATGGATCTTCGGGCAACAATGTATAAGAGCACAAAGCAAATATGGCCGATCTAAATAAAGCACCATACAATATATATAATAAGCACCATAGTCGGTGAGGGTATTGTTACCGTTGATAAAACATTATATCCGGTGTAGTAAAAAGTAATACATTATTTTGCCAATAGATGGCTTCAGTGATCTGTATCTCGCGTTGTATAAGTCCGATCGGGTTCAACGAGATGGCGTTCAAACGATGAGATTGCGTACTACAAACACTGTTCAGATAGTTGTGATGAGTTGACTCAGTGTTGTGTGAGCGCGCGTCAAAATGGACACTAGCAAAGAGAAAATACGCTATATTTTACAGTGTCTCTTCGATAAAGGCGAAAACGCAAGCCAGGCGGCTGGAAATGTGAATAGTGTTTATGGTCCTGATACTATAACAGCCAATCACGCGGAATTTTGGTTTCGTCGATTCCGTTCCGGTAATTTTGACGTCAAAGATGTACCACGCACTGGAAGGCCAAGTGTCGAACATGTCGATAAAATCATGGACATTGTCGCGTCCGACCGTCATGTAAGCACTGTTTAGATTGCCCAAGAGCAAAACATTGCACAAAAAACCGTGTGGAACCATTTGCATAAGGCTGGATACACACAGAAACTTGATGTATGGGTGCCACACAAGTTAACGCTAAAAACCTCATGGACCGAATTTCCATCTGCGAATCGCTGCTCAATCGCAACAAAGCGACCCATTTCTGAAGCGGTTGGTGACTGGTGATGAAAAGTGGGTCACTTACGACAACGTCACGCGGAAACGGTGACGCAGTGCGCCGGCGCAAACGGTGCCCAAGCCAGGATTGACGGCCAGGAAGGTTTTGCTGTGTGTTTAGTGGGATTGGCAGGGAATCATCTACTATGAGCTGCTCCCCTACGGCCAAACCCTTAACTCGGAACTATACTGTCAACAATTGGACCGTTTGAAGACAGCAATCGCCCGAAGCGCCCAGCTTTGGCCAATAGGAGAGGCATTGTGTTCCACCAGGACAACGCCAGGCCACACACATCGATAGTGACTCGCCAGAAGCTCCGAGAGCTTGGTTGGAAGGTTTTACGCATCCACCTTATAGTCCGGACCTGGCACCGAGTGATTAGCATCTGTTCCTGTCCATGGCGAACACGTTTGCTTGTGAAAAATTCGCTTCAAAAGAGGCTTGTGAAAATCCAGTGTCTCAATTTTTTGCCAATAGGGACAAGGGCTTCTATGAGAGAGTTATCATGATATTACCTTCCAAATGGCAGCACGTTATCGAACAAAACGGCGCATATGTGACCTAAATCGGATCATTCTAACTATGGTAAGTCAAGCCTTCAATGTCATGCAAAAATAATGGATTACTCTTTACTACTCCAGATATATTTCCAAAATTTCTAGAAATAACTTTTGGCAGGCGTCTGTCAAGGCAACCACCTTGGAAAAGTTGTATTTATTAGGCCAAGGCAATGCGTGCAGAAAATAATATTAAACTCAAGTCTCATGTCTTTCGGGGACACAATATAAAACAGAAAAAAATATAAATGGTGGAATATCATACTAGATACCCTCCCCTACACTGTGTGTTATAACAACCAAAATCAGTGAAAGAACAATCATCGTCATGGCTCTGTATTTAAAAATGGATTTGAAAGACAACAGTTTAAATCAAGTTTCATATGTCTGCGGAACACAATATAAAACAGCGTAAAACAAAAATTGTGGAATCTCATACTAGAGACCCTGCCCTATACTATATGCAATAACGAACAAAATAAGTGAGGGTACAATCATCGTTTCACCAGTATATAAAGATTTATATGAAAAGTGGGAGGTTTAAATGAAGTTTCATTTGTAAGAGGGCCACAATATAGAACAGTGCAAAACAAAAGTGTCGGGACCTGATACTAGATACCTTCCCATCCACTATATTCATTATCGATAAATTGGAGAGGGTGCAATAAAAAATTGCCGAAAATATATTTTAGAGAACAGAAATCAGATCCATCTTTTTTGTTTCGTTTGTGCACAAAATTTGGTTTGTTTTCAATTTGTTGCAAAAATCGTAGACCTTGTATTTCCTGGAAGGGAGTTGCACGCTCTAATGGGATTTTTTAAAATTCGAACAAGAAATGTTGTCTGTACCCTTTGTCAGATTCTTCTTCATTGCGTTTTGTTTTCTGCACAGTTCGTCGCAGAAATATTGTGGTTCGAAACTAGCACTTTCTGCGAATTTCAGAGTGAATATGGTCTTATAAAAACGTGGAATGTCTTATATTTTAGCGAGGAATTGCACACAAATGAAAGTTTTTGGAAAACCTGAAGCAAAGAAAATACAGATTGATCTTCCAATTTGGTAATGGAACTTTCCCTTAGGAAAATTGAATACATTAGACTATCCAGTTGGAAAAATTGAATACTATCCGGTCTCCGTACTATCCGATCTAGTTTTAAAGAATACAGTATATCCATGCTGCACTGTATACTTGGTTTTTTGAGTCAGATATTATAAAATTGATCTTAAAATGTGTACAATACCGTACAGATTTTCATTTGTCACTTCCTTTTCCTGTAATAAATTATTATAAAGCATGGTACAGTGCATAAGAAATGTTTGGTACAGTACATAATGCTTGGTACCAAAACGTGAGAAAAAAATAAGAGCTGTGTTAGGTATAAAGATGTTTTTAATAGTATGGTTGGAGCAGGAAGTGAATATATATTGAACTCTGGATTCTCCGGCTATTTTGTTATCCGACCTGCTCTTCCGCCACATTAGGCTGGAAAGTTGAAACTCTACTGTATTTTTGTTCCACTAATTGAACACCATCAATTTATTTATGGCCATCCAGCACTGAAGAAGGACAAATTATTGGCGCCAATTAAATTTCAGAGCATAAATTGGGAAGGAGAGAATTACAAATTATTGACAAGTACACATGTTCCGCGAATTTCAGCATGAAACGCTCCCAAAGAAAATTAACGTCACATATTTTTGCGGCGATTTGAGCCCTAACCACTGAATCTGTTCATTAGTTTAATATCAAAAGTCTGTATATTTTTCGATAGATTTTCTAGATCTAAAGTTGGCGTTTTTCCTGTGATATGCTTCTTCTTCTCAAGTCTAATATTTATTTTCAGCTTACATCTTACCATCCTATATGGGAAATTTTAGTTTTGCGCAGTTACATACTTTGGCCGGAAGACACATAAAACTTCAATTAAACTCTCATTTTTAAAATTCTTTAAATGACAGTCCGTAAGGCTGATTGCATGATCTCCGATTTTGGTCGTTATAACATATAGTAAGAATAGTGCCTGGCATGAGATCCCGCCATTTTAGCTTTGCGCATGAAACTTCAATTAAACTTTAATGCTGTCTTAGAACATAAAATACCGTGCCGAAACTAATACAGCAAAGTGAGATCTTCTGTGCGAGCTTGGGAAATGTATTGGTAACAACATTTCGTTGACTCCACTAGTCTGCTAAGAACGGCATTGGTCACTGATTTTATATTCAAAATGAGAATATTATGAATGTCATTTGATAAGACGTTTAGTGAAAGTATCAATTTAGTGAATAAGAGGTAGAAAACTGTGAGCAGAGCAGATGAGACACAGCTTGTTTTTCATAGCTATGTAGACAATTTCGTAGAACAATGTGAATGAATGCGAAGTGTTTCCGATATTGAAATTGCAGATTATTTGATACCTATTGGGAATTACTTCCAGTTCCATTATAAATGGATAAATGTTTGACATCCAGTTGAAATAAAACTGGAGGAAAGTGTTAGAAGTTGGGTTTTCTACGAGTATCTAAGTAGTGAAATGTTGATTGTACTAAGTGGTATTGCGATACCGTTTATTCTGCTGACGGATATGTAAACGAGGCAGGGAAAAATATCAGGCAATTTACTTCATAAATTGAGAACGCAGATCTTCGTATCGTTACTCATATTAACTGGAAGGTTAAAAATGGAAGGAAGCGGGTTATGCTTGTATACACAGATTCAGCTGTTGTGGTTTACTATTGTGTTACTTAAAATTGTTCGTAAAGAATAGCGAGTTATGACAGCTTTATAGATCTGGGGTGGGGGTATCATCGATTCAAACCCCTGCTTCTTATACAGTCTGTGCTGCGTGAAAGTCTGTATCACGTGGTAGTGAAAGTTTATATACTCACCGGAAATGACACTATTTGCAAAGTTGGTTCTAAACATACTTCTCTGAGCGCACAATTTCATTTATTTTTTCTCTCGTTTGGAGAGAGCTATATCGTTTGCACAGAAGATATTGCAAACGCAGAAAAATATCTTGTTCGTGTGTGTTCATCAAACGAAACTGTAAATAGTTTCAACGAACTGCCATACATGAGGTACTAACAGTTCTGAAAAACGTCTTCTCCGACCTACTTCATCATGACACATTCAACGGACACTTTATGTTAAGGAATAACTACAATAATTATATCTTTCGTACGTAAGAAGGAATCCAGAATATCACGGTTGGAAAGAAGATGGAAAGATTATCCAAAGAAGATGGCGAAAGAATATCTGAAACAACTTCCATAGAACATTCTTAGGAATGTGCAGATGCAAACGGACCTGGGACAGTGTGCTTGCAGAAAATTAATATTGTCTTCCACTATATATTGTAAACGCGAAAGGAAATGTAGAAATTATATATAGCTACAGTATATACTTAAATGTATAGTTAGTCATATAAAATAGGAAAACGAATATTGTTACACCCATATTGTAAAAAATAAACACTAATAAGTTTTGTGTGTCTCTGATCAATTCTAGTAATGTGTCTTTACAATTACAACTTTAAAAATTTAATGAATAATCTGGCCTTAAATTACGAGATAAAAGAATAATTACATGCTTTTATCTATTTCGTTTTAACTTTTGATGTAAAGAATATATTCAACTCTACTAATACTCATTTGTGAGTAAACTTAATCCTTTTTCAAAGTTAAGACATTTATGTTTGCTTACTTTTTGACAGGAAAGCAGTAATTTGTGAAACTCTTAAAAAATCCACACTAAAATGCGCGTATAAGACGGTACTATGAGTTTCATTTCTCTATATCTTTTCAAGTAATTAAGATATTCAACTCAACTAGGAGTCATTACTTCGACAATTTAATGCTCTTCTAAAGTTGAGATGTACATTGGCAATTTTATTTTCGTAGGAAAGCGGTAAAACGAAGATTTACGTAAATGGAGCCGTCACGGAATGTCCGTTTGTCCGCCGCAGATGTCGCAGGAGAATTAAGACGTCTATCCAAAATAAAATTTTAAGTTACCACCCAATTATCTTGAAACTGCAAATAAACCCTCTGCACATCATTTTTATAAGACAACACAGTGGATCCAGGACTATATATCATAGATCATTAGAAAATCAATGTCTTACATTTTGAAACACACAAACTAAAATGGACAACCTACTTTTGTCATATCCGTACATATTTTAAATGTTGAAATGAACTAGAATGAAAACATTTTAAGAAAAACACTGAACATTGACGTACTAGAAATTTCACTGCAACACTTAACTTTATCCTTGCTAGATTTTCACGTAGTAGTTTATGAGTGATAACATCAGTTTCTACAAAATGAAACATGTCTAAAAATGTATGATGGTGTATGAAAATAGCGTGTTATTAATTTTACTAATATTAAGTAGTTTTGAATAACTGTGATAAATAGTGTAATCAATTATTATTTTAGTTGATATGACAATCTTGATTCTTTGCAATACCTATAGTGTTCGTAATATTTATTCCTATAAGTATATACCTCCTTCTCACCTGTGACATATTCGAGTTTCTTCCAATTCATTTGATTAGTTGTAAGCTTAAGTATTTACATAGCGAGCACCATGAGTGAAAGACTCTGAAACTGTTAACAGTTTTCATACATTAACTTAATTTGTGAACATTTCCGACCAAGATGTGAAAATACTGCACTCTTATCAGTACGTGACTTGAGACAATAGAGGGAGTTATGAACGGAAGAACTGAATTTACATTTGAACGTTACCTTGAACGCTACGAAAATACATCGATGAAACGAAAGAATGGAGTCCTTGGTGAAACAATGTAAGAATTCAGTACTACGAATAGCTCATGTGCAGTGATTTGCCAATAAAAAGCAACCTTGATATTTGTGGGTGAAAATGATACTGTAGTTACTGTATTTTCGCTTAGGGAAAGGTGGAAAATAAGTGTCAAAGCTGATATGTATATTCGATGTATGAATCCTATCGCCTCGATATGATATGAGAAGTCATGATTTTTCTGGAAATATTTGGTGACCGTTTAAGTAAGGAATAATAAGGTTAGACATATTATGTTTCACAACTCGATACTCGGGAGTGAAGGCTGTGCACAGATACATATCCTTGTAGTACAGTGCAAGGTATGCTTGCCAAATAGCTTGCCTAGACACCTACGTTGGAGGCAGGTCGGTATTAGCTGCAACGTACAAGACAACGCATGGTACATATATGCATTACAGTAGTGTTTATTTACGAACATGGAATAAAAACCCACATAGTTGTGATTAACGAAATTGTCATTTTAACGTTTTGTGATACTCAATGGTGGCGGCCCATTGAACCTCTGTCCAGACACTGGATAAACAACAAGGCTGAGTTATATACGACGGGGGCCAGGGTCATCAGTTTGCAAAACCGGAAGATAATCTCAAGTGATTGTTCGTTGAAGCGTGATCCTAGAACATTTAACGAACGTCGGACCATAGAAAACCACAGAGGTCGTGATCCCTTTGGAATGGATATTTGTGGAGCAGCACTAAGTTAGGAAAAGGAAATACTGATCTTCAAGTGAATGGTGGCCCGTAGAATCGGAGTACAAAGATACGTCTGCAGCAGAGAGGATTGTAGGAACGATCATTGCGAATGCCGAGACCATTGGGCAGGCCTATCTATACAGGAAAGTATGGACAGGCAGTTTTATACCTGCATATGAAGTAAGTGCTTTTTTGGATATTATATTAACTGGTGTGTAGTTATTTGTTCCCCAAAGAAACAGAAAGCTGCATGCTATTATTATATCACGAATGTATGTGTTTCTTAACGGGAAATTGGTGAATAACTTCAGCAACGTTATATCTTGTATTGCTAAAGTTCCAGTAAAGGTTAGGTAATTTAATATAAAAGTGTAGAAAGATTCAATACTGCATATAAAAAAAATGAAAATCAAAGATAGAAAGAAAATGTATCCGATTGAAGGATATGCGGTGAACCTTGAAAGAAATGTGTTTATAATACACGGTGGATCAAATGTTATCCATATGTATTATTCCTATATAAATTTCGTGTAAAGTAGATAGGCACCGAACCGACGTATCTCAGTTGTACGGAGTCGCGTGCTGGCTGCTATAGCGAGTGGACGTGTGAAGTAAGTCATCTGCGCCTGTGAGTGTTAGAGAGTGTGGATATATTTGCTGGAATATTTAGTGATATAGGTCAGTACTGAAACAGATGATTACATTTAAAATACAAAGAGTTATACATTCTTAAAGTTGGTTACCGTGATGAGCCCAATAGACCTTCCTCAAATGAAACACATACAAGTTTGTGTGATCAGTTAGGTTTAACAAAAAATCCATTGTATTGTCTGGAATACTGTGCGCATTCTAGACACATTTATGCAAAATTAGTATCAGAATTAGTACTTCAAAAGACAATATAAAAATGTAAGGGTATTATTAAATATCCAGTGGATGGAAACATGTATACATGTCGAGTTGAGAGCGCGAGTGACGAAAGCCTAAGATTACTTTTTTCTTCAGTAGAATATGAAATTATTAAAGAACAAGTTAATGAGTTTATATCTCAATATGGAACAATGAAACGAGTAAGAAATGGAAAATATTCTGACCCACATGTGTTTACAGACTTATATAACGGCAAACGCATAGTGATACTTAAACGAAACAAAAAGACATTCCCACTTATGCCACGTTTTGGGACCATAAATTACATTTTTTTCTGGTGCTCAACGTCAGTGTGATTTTGAGGATCGAATAAACACTATGGTTTGCAATGCGAACGACAACCAGCTTCAAGTATAGTAAATAATCGTAGTAAAAAACAGCAATTTGAATAAAAAGTAGTGGTATTCGACTTTAAGGAATTTCCTCCTTTAATACCAAATCGAAACTACTTATAGTCACAAACAACCCAGAATATATCAATCAGGTGGATCAAGTACTTCTCAATCAATGTCAATGATAGCAACTTATACAAGAAGAAGAAAAAGGTGTTGAAAAAGACAACATGATCCAGATAACATCTGCGCCTGTAAGTGAGTGTCTACTACTCTATTCTCAGCTGGTAAGCAAAACTTTTGTAAATAATTGTGGTGAACATATATCTGCTGCGGACAATGCGAATGACTTACACGATACAACAATAATTAAAAAACGGTTAGGAATAAAGCTATCGATGAGGAAAAAGCTTTTTTGAGTGACGAGCGAGATTTCTCTAATAGTTCAGCTGAATCAGAGTATGAATTCAGTATTCACTCTGTGAATCATGTTGGTACTATTTCTCAGAAAAGGTTTAAACATAAACAAAAAGACAGAAAACGAAGAATGAAAACAAATATCAACAGTAGTGGCATTAAGACTGCCGCACACACAAGAGCGAAATCTCGTATCCAAAGCCAAAAGTAACATTAATATTGTGGTACTCTTCACCCTCCATTCTCAAAATGTATGTATTTATGCTTAAAAGATTAATACGATGGTTTTGGCAACTAAGTATTAGCGCTTACTATTTTGTTTAATCTTATTTCTGTGGGAATGTTGGCACAGAGAAACAATAATATTTTGCACACACAAATATCCATTGGCATACAAAGATCGGAAAATAATGTCCCAAACCTATATTTGTTGTACATTTAACCTTGCCTTGACATCTACAAGAACTAAATTATATTCTTTACAATATTTCCTCGTAAATCACAATGTCGATTTGTTAATGATAAAAGAATGTTGTACAAATGAAATTACAATACCTAATTGTAAGTATATAAGTTATTGTTTACCACAACAGACAAAAGGAATTCCAATTCTTTCGCTGCAAGATCTATCTATTACTAAAAAAAATATGCATCCAAGCGGAAGAATTTTAACATGAGCAATAAATAATATGTATTTATTTGTATATATTGCATACAAATAAATATTGAATTATTTGTATAATATGTTTGTATAATAAATAATATGTGTATTTGTTCTCCGTCTGGGAACAACAATAAACGTGAGAGGTCTTAGTTTTTCAATAATGGTTTAGCGCATGAGCTACAAAAACATCATAATTAGGAGATAGTTTGTTTGGGTGATTTTCAGGCAACTACAACACTGAATGACTCTACCTCAGGGTCAAACTATAGTGATGCATTATGTCATGTGAAAAATAAGTTATCTTATATATGGCATTATAATAATCCGGGGCAATATGTGCCAACATACTTTTGCGCAGGCGGTTCAAGTAAAATTGATGCCATTTACATAACAAAAAACCTAAAGCCGCAGGTTGAAGATATTAAGTATAATAAATTACCAATTCCCGTTCACTTGTGTTTTACACCAGCTATTGAGATAGTTGCAAGAACGTTATATTGCCCAACATACCAGTGGAGAATGAATGACATATATTTATGCTAAGATTATTATAACATCGGGAATCATAAATGTATGGAATGAAGCACTCATTCGCAAACGTAGATATGAACAAAGTATTATGCGGTGGCATTATGTAAAAAATATGATCTATCAAACGGAAATTTTCATGAAGTTACATATTTAATTAAAAACATAACAAATTGGATATCATTTATTAAACGACTCAATAAAACAATTAACTAGGGACACAATAAACTTAGTAGAAGTAAAAATTGCAAGTGACAATATTAAAAATACCTGCAAAAAGTAAACAATCAACCATTCATAAAACAGAGCCGCCGCAACTTGGTGCACAAGAACCTCCCAATGATATGCACCTCTTTAAGAAGAGTAAAAGGGAAGGGCAAATTTCATTAAAAAATTCAAAATGAACAAGGCCAACACTTGGAAGGGAAAGATATTTATTCTGCAATAAATAAACTATATAAATTAGCTTTCCAAATACAAACACAAACTAATTTCTCAGATAATAACGACCTTATGAATTATAATTGGACATTGATTACTGAAGAAGAAAACACATGCTTAGTGAAACCTTTTGGTGTTGAAGAATTAAAGACGGCTTTAAAACAATTAAATAAATTGGCATCAACTGGCGCTGATGTAATGAGTAACGATAGGTGAAATCGTTTCAACACATTATATTTCCGGAACTGGTTCATGCATATAATGAGTTGTGGAATAAAAGACAGACCCATGTGAATTTGTGAAGGATTAGGCATATTAATTCAAAATAAAATAATGAAATAAGCTGAATGGATTCGATAAGAGTAATTACGTTATTTAATTCGGAACAAAAACTATTTACGCAATGAATCCTTTTGAGAATTAAAAAAAATTAATTCAGAGTATGTCATATTTTACACAAAGCGGAATGTATGAAACGAATCCGATTGCCTTATGTCTTATGCAATTGCGCGGAGCTATTTAGGTTTACAACATTTTTCACACCAAAATATTGCAATTCTCTCGGATGATCTGACAATAGCATTTTAATCTGTATCCTATAAATTTATATCCACAATATTAAATAAAAATGGTTTTCCGTTACCAGTAATCACATTACTAAACATTTATCAAAATAGGACACTTAAATTGTCCCCAAGTATGTCATCTTACATCCCTTATGTTTTCTGTACCAATGTATAATGTACAACATATATAATTCAATGACAGGAATAATATATAATAACATTTGTATAAGAATGTTGATGTGTATTGATGTTTATTGTTGTATAATTACAAATGGGAGAGAACTCCAACTATTTCATGATATCATTAATGGTTTCTCGCACTTATCGGACGTAGTGTTAAATAAAAAATCTCATGTTTATGAATTCGAATGAAACAAATGTATTTGAAGGACATTAGGAAATCGTAGAACCAATAAAAGTTTTTGGACTAACTTGGTTTAGAACCATTAAACAAATAATATAATATAACTCAAAAGTAATATGTAATAACTAGATACATGATTTGGTACAATATAAATATACCTTTCTTAGTATTATTACAAGGGTAAGATTTACAAATTGTTTGGTATATAGTAAGACATTATTATCTATAAATTCTGTCAGTTTCAAGAAAACGTAGATGCACAGATATGTAAATTTGTTAGATATCTTATATGGAAGGTCAGTGCTTGAGAACGCCGAGCAGGTGTTGTATTTGCCCTTTAAAAAGGAGGTGTTCAATAGAAAAAAAAAATAATTATATAGGACATAGCATTACGACTACACAAACCTTTAAACTATACTTGCGAATTTAATGATACCTATTTATCCAGCATAATGTATCTGGGTTTGAATAAGATAAACCTGGTATTACCATTGGATATAGCAAAATGGAAGCATTATTTATATTATGTGAACGATAAATTTGACGAAATAACTTACCCTTTAGTGACTAAACAATCATTGACGAGTTAGCGGTTTTATGAGAGGAATTATGTACAAGAAAAATACAGAGCGGGAGTGAATTCAAATTCATTATTTACATGGAGATAGTGAACATCTTTGGATAAACTTAAATGAAATGAAAGATTAACCTTTTTATATCATATGTGTTTTGTATTGTTTCATAGCATATATCAACCAAATGACTGTTTATATAATAAGGAAATAATCCCTTTCCCATTATGTCGAACATGACAGGTAGTAGATAGTTATAGTCATAAGTAGAGCCCGGATTTATATACAAAATTAATATTTATAGTAACAAAAGCAAGTGTTCCATAGTAGAAACGTATGCAAATATGTTTTTTAATTTCCGAAGGACATGTAAGGATTCGTTTGAAATGCATATTATAGGGCATATAAATGCATATTTTGAGTGAATTTCGATGTGCATGCATATTTCGTAAACTTTGCAGGATACTGCATATTTCCGAATTTTATTGCTGCATTCTTGCGTATTTCAGAGTACGGTATATCTCAAGAAAGCAGGTTAACTTTAAAGTGAACTGAATCACTTTGTAGACACATGTGTAGAATATTAAAATAAAAACATTGAATTTTTTGCTCACAATAGTAGGTAAATTCACATTAGATTGTTGATAACAGAGGATGAAAACATCCAGTTTTTTTCAGCTGCTTGAACGGGTTTATCCCGTTCGATTCTATATCTACGTAGTTCAGTAAAAGTTTCTTTTTTGAGTGTACGTGTGTGTTCTGTTAAATATGTTTTCTAAAAAAAAAACATGTAAGGCAGCCCTCTTGCTCAAATACGTGCATGAATTTGGAAGAAGTGTCTTCACAGAAGATCGTTAAGTTTTATTATGTGTGGTGTTCGAAAACCTGTTTCGGCAGAGAAAAACAATGCAAGTTACTCAACATGAGAAAACAACACTTTTGAGCCATTTTGAGAAGTTCACATACTATGCAAAAACTAATTACCGCTTCCACTAGCTCGGCAGCTGAATGCGCAGCATGTGATGCATTCTATATAGATCTGTGTAATGTGGTTTTGAATGCTAATATTCCTTTGTGGAAACTGAGCAAGGGTAATCTACGGGTGCGTGAAGTTGACCATTAAATTTAATTAAAGCATGTTCAAAATTTTGTGCTCAATTTGTGCTAATTTGTTCCGTAGAATTCAGAATTTGCGCAGCAACCAAAGCGCGGGAAATGAACAACCAATGCGGGGGG
>JAGDQP010037396.1:0-18639 GCA_022664845.1 Lepisma saccharinum | reverse complement strand
TTAAGAATAAAGTAAAGAAACCTAATGTTGCTAAGTCGACAGACTTAGGATATTGAATCTTTGAATGAACCCACGTTTACTATAAGCTTCATGATTCAATCTTTCTTTATGAATCTCATACATATTAAATGTGTTGCTTGAAAGTACTAAGTTTTAGATATATATGAAAATAGGATTTGGATTAGTTAATATGGAACCTTCTTTAATAAATTGGATTCACGCATTCTTGAAATCGTTGATATTGCTAAAGTCGGGCCGAGAAATAATACTCACAAAGCAAATCCAAAAAATCCAAAGTATTTCAAAAAGATTGATATTTAGTACTAAAGAAAACCTTTTCCATGTTGATAACATATCTTGGGAACTAAGATCCTATTTGGTGTATACAAGATTAACGGTGATTCAAATTCCATCATACCAATGTCGTCTGGTCGTTATATATATCCGCTTACATCTTACAATATTCAAATCGGTGTAATTCCTCCTCTATATAAAAAGCTAACCGAGAACGCAAGGTATATGCGTCCACATACTCGGCCTGTTCATATGTTGTATCTAGAAAAAAAATAATCGAAAATCAGAGTTAAGATATAACTTAACTCTGTTTATAGTTACCGCTATAAAAAAATAGAACTAACGTCTACTAGCAACGGCAGTGCTACCACACACCACAACTGAACAAAATACAAAAGTAACAAATGATTTTATATGCCATCTTGGCAATCACTCCGTTTCAAAAAAAAAGCCTCGGTGGTGAAAAGAATTAAGATATGAATTAAGATATAACTCTTGTTTGTTAAAAAAAATATATATAAAATTTGGTATAACTAATGACTTCTAACCTATCCAAAACTGAACGTATATGTTCAACAATTCATAAACACTCTGTATATGGTTGTCATTAGTTTAAAATCTGAACGATAAAATTAATGAATTCTTAAACGATACATGAAAAAGAAAACGAACAATTATCGCGAATAGGAGAACACTTCAAAAGTTCTTTTTTATAGTTAATCATATTAGATTAGGCTTATTTCGTTTAAGTTTAAAGGTTGGCTTAATGTCGGTAAGATCAAAGAAAATTATTTTATACAACAACGAATTAGTTTTAATAAATATTTCGCTGATAAGAACATTGGTTCATGCTATCAATCATCTCGCTTATATGTTTACAATAATCCTTTAGTTAAGAGATCAAAAAATAAATGTTTCGCAACTCATTTCATTGTTTACAAATAATTCACAGGTTAGTGAACTAAACAATAAATCAATGCTCCGGAGTTTCATTCACTCCAACTGTTACTGATTATTCAACAAAATACGACAAGTATTAAACTTAAAGTGTTGATAAATGTTAAAAGATGAACTACTAATCACTGTTTTGATTATACATAGCTTACACAAGTTTCACTAGGTTAGTCACATCACATTTAAGTTACAGCTTGTCAGATTGTGTTAGTACCGAACTAAGTTAGGTTAGTCACAATAGTACTCTATTTAGTTAGTTTGGGTTAGCGATCGTCATCTTAATTACAAGTCTTCCAATCATTGCCTAGCTCATTTAATAGCTCTTTATGTAGAAAATCTTTCAATTACCTAACTGATTTCTGAAATGTGGACTGATTCGTTTGTAAGCCAAAGCTTGATCGTTGATCCACTTTATCAGTTCGATACTTCCAGTGATTTGATCACTTTTATTTGTTCCGTTCTCAGGTCTCGTCATTGAAGAATCTTTAACTCTCATTGCTGATTTCTTCTTTGTTAAAACTGCCTTTATTAGGATTACCTTCGTTCTGAGTTAATGGTTGTTGAGAACTTATTATTTCCTGTTCTGACTGGTCTTGCAGGTTGTTGCTGTTCGTTTGACACTACATGTTCCTTTGATAATAGATTTTGCAAGTCATCTCTAAGTAGTTGAAAGTTTGAGACATTTGTTGTAAAGTTGTTGTTAACGCCTTGGTATTTTCATTGTTCTGTGAAATTAACATTGATAATTGCTGCTGAGTTACATTTACACTGCCATCCTTCGGTGATTCATTTAATAAGTCTAATTTGACCTCCGTTGTCTGGGTTGCCACTTCGGTATGACGTGCTGATTGTACATTAATAGACCAATTTGTATGTATACAATCTAGCCCTTGTAGTCCTATCATCGTGTAATGCAGATCAATCATTGATACATAAAAAGGTAAGGTTAACTGCTTATCATGAATTTTAACCTTTAACTGTATTGATCCTATTAATGCCAAATCCACGTTGTTTAATTCATTTGGTGTTTGTTTTTGAGGCTGAAGGTTAGAAATATCTCCTAGTTGCATTGATGTAGTCAAGGCAATTAGATTTTTATCAAAAGTAGTATTCACGACACAAAGAAGTTTGTTACCATTAAGTTCTAACTCTAAGACATTCTTTTTTGGTACCTTAGATGTTGTATCCATACTATTGTCGTCTTGTTGAAGCATCAAGATATCATTGGGAAAACGAGCTGGTGTCGGACTAGGTTGAATTTCATGTTCTACGTTAATGTTATTATCCAACTCTAAATAAGGCACATCTATCACAATTTTGCTGGTTAACACTAGAACTGTCTGGTTAGGTTACATTTTGTACGACATATTCTGAATATGTGCCCGAATTTTTTGCACGCAAAAAATGTAAGCTTTGCCGCAAAACATTGATCATAAGACTGTTTGTCGGGATGAAATCCCCCGCATCTATAACATAACCTTTTCTGAATTCCTGGTTGCTTTTCATTTTTAACCTGCTTACTATTAACTTGACGCACTTTGGATTTGATGTGAAGAATCATGTAATTTGTGAAAATAAGTTGCGTCTTTGTCTACCTGCTCTTCCACATTCACTGTTTCAATTGCTTTTTTTTCGACAGTAAGTTTAGGATCTGCTAATGACCGTCTTCTGATGTCCTCTCTAAACACTCCAACTACTAAGTGATCTCTTAACATATGATCAAGTGAGGATCGATAATTGCAACGCATGGCATGTTTGCGAGGCTATCTCAGAAATTCGGATGTTGGTTGTAACGGTGACTGTCTCATCATATGATACTTGTACAATAGAATTTCGCCTACATGCGAAGTGTTGTTGTAATACTTCCTACACTGTTTTAAATGACCGACCCTGTAATTTCTTCGGCGCAAAGATATCTTTTAATGTAGATAATAAATCGTGTCAAATATTGGACAAAAAAGGGACAAATTTCTTTTAGATCTGATTGCATAAGAATCACAATATGTGCTGAATTGTTCGAGATACACTTCAATGTCCATGATGTTCAAGTCGAATCTTTCCATTGTAACGTTGGTTAACATGATGAAATTTTGGATTCACTAACGCTTCCACACAGAACACCAGACTGCGCCAACATATATGCTAAGTTTTAAATATATATGAAAATAGTATTTGGATTACTTGATATGGAACCTTCTTTAATAAATTGGATTCACGCATTCTTGAAATCGCTGATACTGCTAAAGTCGGGCCGAGAAATAATACTCACAAAACAAATCCAAAAAATCCAAAGTATTTCAAAAAGATTTATATTTAGTACTAAAGAAAATCTTTTCCATGTTGATAACATATCTTGGGAACTAAGATCCTATTTGGTGTATAAAGCTTAATAGTGATTCAAATTCCATCATACCAATGTCGTCCGGTCGTTATATATATCCACTTACATCTTACAATATGCAAATCGGTGTAATTCCTCCTCTATATAAAAAGCTAACCGAGAACGCATGGTATATGCGTCCACATACTCGGACCTGTTCATATGTTGTATCTAGAAAAACAATCGAAAATCAGAGTTAAGATATACCTTAAATCTGTTTATAGTTACCGCTATAAAAATAAAGAACTAACGCCTATTAGCAATGGCAGTGTTCCCACACACCACAATTGAGCAAAGTGCAAAAGTAACAAATAAATTTATATGCCATCTTGGCAGAAAACACCGTGTTTTGGATACTGTAATGGCCATAAATCAGATTGTTTCAGCTATCCACGAAATGCTATGGATGGTGAAGTGCAGAGGCCAAAATAAGGAAAAAGAAGCAAAAGTGTTTAAAATAATTATTTGTGTGAAATAATGTTTTCTTATAGATTCTTCTTAACGACGTATGTTACAACGGTCCTATGTTTGTTAATTGTGTTTTATAGTACATAATCAAATATAAGAGACTAGTAATGCTTTGTATAAGAACACTATAACTAACTTTAATTTATCTCTGGGATATTTTGACACTAATATATTATAGCTATGCATAATTTATATTCTTCAATATAGTGTATAGTTATTTAAACAGCAGTACTCGTATTTCATGCGTTGTGTAGTACTGAATAATGTATAAGTGCCCTATGTGTTTACATCTTCGTTTAGAAAGGATACGCTCTCATTTGATCAAACAACTTCTTGAGGATGACGTTCGGCTGGGATGTAGATACTCTCACCGCACCTAATCTAATATAGAAATCACGACTGATCCTGCAACTACAGTAAAGATTTCCCAGATACTCTCTAGGCTTCAACACAAAGGACAAATATGAATAATACCATACTCATATTTGCCCGATAGTTTTGTTTGTTTTATTCTACTTACGTTTCTGGATATTTATTGACATCTCCCAAGGAAAGCTATCCAGAAATGCGTACCGAAAGTAGAAATATTGAACCCACTCGGAATAGAACGCAACGCAACTCAACACACGCAAAAATTGCTGTTGAACTGTAGGGAAAACTGAAAAATTAAAGTTTCTCTCAAAAATGAAAATTTTAATTTTCTCCGCTCTTCTGACGTAATTTGGCAGAAGTTAGCAATTTTAGACAGAACCAAGAGCTTATTTCGATAAGTGGTTCTGTATGTACAAAGAACAAGTGGCGTACACGTGACTTCCATCTGGTAAAACGTTGTTAACCACAAAGCGAAAGTACAAAACAAAAAAAAAAAAAAACACCAAAAAAAGACATCCAAGAGAAGACAATGTTGTTAGCGGTTTTATAATAGTGAACATTAAGGCATATCTTGTTAAACTTCAGAATGTAATTACTGTTTACAATGCTTATATGCAATCTTCGCCAGGGATTCTACGTATATGTACACAGATGATAACAATATCCAGGGGTGGATATCGACCCTGGCCCTGCCTCGCCCGCCAGGCCAAAAGTTTTCAGACATCTGATCAGACAAAGCAAAATCATGATGTGTCAAACTATACTGCCCATTTTCGTTGTGAGTAAGCAGGAAATCCTTTACCACGTGAATCGAAATATAATTTTATACTGTATCAACTGAGGGTTAAAAATAAAATTAATGCATAGTTAATGGCATGCCATAGCTGGCACAAGTATTGTCGTGTCAACTAACTTCATGCATGGCTGCCTTATCCACGGTGGCTCAGTTGGTAGAGCGTTAACCTCTGGTGCTAGGGGTCGTCGGGTCGATCCCTGCTCATGCCATGTGAGCTTTGTGGTGGACAAACACCGTGTGTGTGGGTTTTCTCGGGGTTCTCCCATTTCACCCCCTTCTTCATTCCACCAATTCATCCCATCATCATCCATGCGGCCTGAGCCATAGTTACCTAAAGGCCTTAAAATAAAATTCAATGGCTGCCTTATAGCAGATCCCCGTTTCCATGTTCAGCTCCCAAAAAAAAAGTTTCTGGATGATGATGTTTATTATTAGTATTAGTATTCGGAAGATGTAGGGAACGTAAATCTTGTCACTTGTAAACCATGTTTAAAATTTGTAATTTGAATGGTTGAATTAATAAAATTTTACAAGGATATTGAAAACTTTCTGTGAATTTAATTTACAAACAACCTCCCCAACTTTTTACGGTCAGTTGTCAACCTTTTTTTTTCATGCTTGCATTGTTTAATTTAACGGAAACAATAATTTAATAGCATCCCAGCAAAAAAAAAATCTGAACCTATAGTTTCATAAATTAGGGGAGTTGAATTGTCACGTTATTTACGTAGCTTCTAAAATGTATGGAAACAAGTTTACTACCGTATGAGAATTAATACTACTTGTTCATCAAATTGGTGGGTTTTCAATCTTGGATGGGGTATAGTCTTACAAGGAAGAAATATTTATTATATCATATTAGGTACGTAACAATTACATTATTTCACTTCCTACAGTACACCTGATTAAACAATCTTTAGTTCAATTGACATAAAAAATGAACAGGCATCTGTAAGAAACTCCTCCTCAGAACAAGTAGGTGACTGACAGAAACAGAACAAGAGCCAACGATTACAGTCGCCACTTGCTAATAACATTCTCTGACAACCCAGAGAAAAGGGGTACTAACGCCGGTCAGAAACAGCACTTCCGATCGCGTCCCCGTGAAGCCTCTTCACACTCCACAAACCGAGGATTTTCCTCCCTAAAGAAGGGTAAAGAAAGGAACATGGAACTTCACATTCAAACGGGCTAGTGGGTAACACTCGTAAAGAGTCAATTTCAATGACACTCAGACTGGAAAACGGCTAGCTGAACCTTCTCAACAAGGTTACTCGAGAGCAAAGAATATAATATATTCTACCAGAGAGAACATTCAAGCACTGGAGAAAACCCGAAGAGCGAGCACGCGATCACCGAAACGTGAATAAACATGAAACATAGCGAAGAAAAGAAAGGTGTAAAATACAACGAAAGAAAAGAGGAGGGGGGGGGGAGAAAGAGAGAGAAAGGATTCCCCAGCAAAGGAGAGAACTTTGAGAACGACCCACCCCACAGCATAGAAAGGTGCCAGAGTAGCACTAACATATCTTTTGCAGTTGAAATAACACTCAATATGTATTCCCTACACCTGCAGCGTGCAAGTAACCTGTTGACCAACATCCAGTCTCTCACAAAAATCCTCTTGTTGACCTCCCATGACTGGCATAATAGAATTTGCACCGTTTGGACCCAGGTCCGTTATCTACACTCCTCAATGAACCAGAAACACCTGAATAAGTTATTCCTCCTCTGTCGCCGTGCTTTTCAAACCGGATGTGCCCTGCCTCTTTCTCTTTGCAGAACCGCCATTACCATTACCTACTCCCATAACTCAACCACTCGGTACTAATAAATAATCTGCAGTCACTACCCAGTCTCAGAAATACCGGCCGCCCGGGAAATTCCACTGTTACCTCCATCGTAAACCTATCCAGCCACAACCTTACTCAATCTGAAGCTTACATCCTCTCTAAAGGACTTACTTTTTCCCCTTTCAAGCCGTACAACCACTTCCTGTTGTTAAAAGATATCCTTTCCTTTGCCCGAGGACTAAGATGGCGCTATTTTGGGGCCAAAACTCCACCTATTCCAGGCACACCTTCCAATAATCTCCATACTAGCCTTGAACGCTTCCGCCCTCTCTCAAACATAGACCCACCTCCACTTCCTAGCAACCATCCCCTAGAACATTACATCTCCTCCATTATCTCTGCCAGCACCAATAGTGAGTTCTCACATCAGATGGCCAACCAAACTAACCTAACCCATAACCAACGCAAAGCTCTTGTAGCTCTACGCGAGAACCATGACACAATGGTCCTCCCAGCTGACAAGGGGTCCACTACAGTAGTCTTAGACAAGACTGACTACCTCCAGGAAGCTTACCGCCAACTATCCGATCCCAACACCTACAAGCCCACCACAACAGACCTAACCTACACCCACAAACAGAATATTTCCGATTTAATTACCGCTAATGGTCCTCGTGAGGGCATATCTGAAATGTCCATAAAGTACCTAATCCTGGACAGTCCACGTATCCCAACCTTTTACCGAAGGTTCACAAACCAGGTAACCCAGGCAGACCCATTGTAGCCAGCTATAATTCCCCTACTGCACGCATTTAAGCTCTCCTTAACTCCTTCCTTCAACCACATGTTCAAGCGCTGCCTGCCTACATACGCCACACCTACCACTTCTTAGAAATCATCCGTAAATTACCGCCCCTTCCTTCTGACATACTGCTTTGCACCATAGTTGTTACTTCCTTATATACCAACATTCCTCATGCCCATGGCCTAGCAGCTATGGAATTCTACCTTAACCAGAGACCCAAACCTCATAGCCCAACAACAGCTTTCCTTCTTAACCTGGCCAACCTAGTTCTCACATGTAACAACTTCACCTTTGACGACAAACACTACCTTCAGATCCGAGGCACAGTCATGGGTACGAGAATGGCACCTTCTTATGCTAATCTGTTTATGGGCAAACTCGAACCTTTGACCTCTCAACTCTGGGTAAGATTCTTGGACGATATAATGATGCTATGAACTCATGGTGAAACCAGTCTCACATTCCTTGACATGGATATCACCTAAGAAAACAACACTCTGACCACTTCCGTTCATATAAAACCCACCAACCATATGCAGTACTTACACTACTCAAGTTCCCATCCTTGCCACACCAAGAAAGCGATTCCTTTCTCCCTTGCACTCAGAGGACAACGCCTGAATTCCACTACCTCTGCTGCTGTAACTTACAACCAACGCCTCCAGGAGGCTCTAGTCAACCGAGGCTACCCTTCTAACCAAACAGATCCGCCATGCATCCTCACACACTCCATCCACTCAAAAATCTAACCCACCGGCTCTAATCACTCAGTTCCATCCTAAACTAACCAAAGTCAAACAAATCCTACACTCTAATTTCCACATTCTCCAATCTGACCCAGACACAAGATCAATATTCCCCACCGAACCTAGATTAGTTTTTCAACATCCACCTAATCTTAGAAACATCTTGGTCCGTACGAATCCCTCCTTGCTACCACACCAAACCGGCGCCCAGACATGCCAAAGACCCATATGTAAGGTCTGCTCCATTTTCATCACTTCTCCCACAATCACTATCAATACTGCTAATGGTCGGTACACTCTCAATCCCAAGGGTACATGCCACACCCCTAATGTTATATACATCCTAACCTGCAAGGTCTGTGATCCTTTTAAGTGTGAGAAACAAGTTGTGCTCTTAACATTCGAATTAATAACCATCGTCACTTCTGTACTATCAACAAACCGGATGCCCCAGTTTCCGTGCACACCGAGTTCCACAATACCAATTTTGATCTATCTTTCCTGATTGTCATAATCCACATTTTACCCCTACGACCAGTACCTCAACGCGCCGTCTGTGGGAGAATGCCTTTATTCACGGTTGGAGCGCGAAAATAAAACCTGGCCTTAACCTTCAAGAACTCTAAGCTCCCCTTTTCCTCTGCATTTTCAACACACTTCCATTTACGATGCCACCTTGTACTTACACGCTATACAGTTATTATTATTTCAAGTTCCGGAAATCTACGCGCTACAGCAGTCAGTTGTTCTCCAGTTTTGATGCTTTGTCCGCTACGTGTCGCCACTGTCTCTTCAAACTTGTACTTTGTGAACACGTGAACTTCGCTCTCTTCCACTATACTTGAAAAAGTGTGAATACAAGAAATATAGTGACTTTTTATGTGTATATGTGAATATGTGTGATCTAATGCGAAAGTAAGCTGTAAGTATTATCCTTTTTTCTCTTTCATTTGTCTTAAATTTACCTTAAATTGCCCTCCCGGCCTTCCTTTGTACTATATATATATATATGCTTGTATGTGTATATATTAATAATTGAATGTAAACAATTGTATTTGTTGTAAGATTAAGATAGAATAGAAGAAAGTAGGAGGGTAAAATGACAGAAAGATATAACCCTTACATCTCCCACTTTTTTTTAAGAAAAGAAAGAAACAAAGGAAGATTTTAGAAGTGTAAACGATTTGTAGACTGTAATGTGAATGTTTGTTTTACTTGTTAGTGTCTACAACTGTGTGTAACTTTAATGGTGTAAAAGTTCACGTAAAGTACTTTGGTACTTGTCTTTATTTTTTCGTGATGTCCTCGGTTTTTTCACATCTTCACAAATGAGTTAACATTGTATATGAATGTAAAATATGATAAGTGTATGTCTCTCTAAATAAGTGTAATATTAATGTGTAATAATGTTCGTGTAAAAATGTAAAATGTTGTATTTATGTTCAGGTAAAATATATTTGTAATTAAATGTTTAAAATATATTTGACATGTAATGTTCGTAAGTTGTTGATTTCTGTTTCAAGTTATAACGAACTGAGTAAAGAAAGGAGATGGTCAACGAAGATAAGACGATAGACGTGACCTTGAAGAAATTGAAATAATGAGGAAGGAAGACAATAAACCGAACTCAGGGTTCACAAGTACTCAGGCTTCAAGGTCGTTACACCTCTTAACTCTCGTATTATACTTATCAAAGACACTTGCAGGAGTTAAACAGACGTCTGATTTTTGAATTAATAGCTTTTTCCTCTTTTTTTCATCCAGCGGTTTGATTTTTATATCAATCTTTCGTTTGCCGATCTTAATGGCCCTTGGAATCAATCATCCTCTTTCTCTCGTTTTCCCTTATGAACTACCGAGAATTTTTTTTTCTTCTGAATTGCCTGATTGCTGGAAACCCTGCCAGTATAGCTTTTTTAAAAGCAGAGGACCTCCACTGATAGAAGGAATACGATTAAATTATTTTGCTATGAATACGCATGGATACAGTAATTGATATTCTCCTCACGCACCACATATCCATTCACAAATTATTATACTATGGGTGACATTATATTGTACGTGTTAAAAGATGAAAGGAAAAATACTCTTGGGCTGGTAGCCAATCATATCCCTTCTTCCTCTTGAAGGGCGATTGCTTTACCATTAAACTACCAGCTATAGGATCAAAATTTGTGCTTCACTATGCTGCAGACACCAGCTAAACCAACTCATTCTGCTTATGTCGAAATCAGATGCATTCTGCGTCAATTTTTATTTACATACTGTTACCATCTGTCAGATTTGTGATATGAACTATCGCAATATTTTGTGATATTTCGGAATAATTCCTTGTATATCCATACATGCTAGATATTTTTGAGAAGTACAACGATCTGAAATGCCCGGATTAAGTTTTAGATATATTACTAAACATTATTCGTATCACTAAAATAAACATAAAGAATTCTCATGCAGACAAAACATAAAGAATTTTCATGCAGACAACGTTAATATAGTTCCATGTTTGTATTCTTCAATATAATTACACACTAAAACACAACTGAACACTTTTAG
Source organism: Lepisma saccharinum (assembly GCA_022664845.1). Lineage (NCBI taxonomy): Eukaryota > Metazoa > Arthropoda > Insecta > Zygentoma > Lepismatidae > Lepisma > Lepisma saccharinum. The sequence goes on along the minus strand of JAGDQP010037396.1, from coordinate 7,475 downwards.
AAAGATCGGTAACTTTTGAAGTACTAAACAAACAAAAAACCAACAACGACAGCAAACATTTTAACAGGTATTTTACAATTTTTTGCCTAAGATATTTACCGTTGTCTAAAATATGTAAATTTTTGCACGTTTATTTAAATCAAATAATACACGTTTCCACTTCTTATATTTAGATAATTGATGTAAAAATTTCAATTTTCCTTAGTGTCTTTTTTTATGATTAAACCATTTGTTTCTTCCTATCTTTTGTTTCACCTTGTCTCTATCAGCTGGTTTATGACCAACATATAGTTTAAATTGCTTTCGTTCTTTGTTTTCTTGAGTTTTATGTTGTGTTTTTACCGTATATTGGTGAAAATAAACTATTCTCTATTTACTTTTATTAGCATTGATATTGTTCCTTGGTGTTAATGACATTTTAACTCATTACATTACAATGAAATTGTAAAAAAATTGACCATTTATTTTTAAGTACCGCAGGATTTGTAAGGCTCGTCAACTAAAATTCCGCAGTGTCCTGGCATGGCTCTAATTTCAATAGGTAGATTCAGCGGAGGCCAAAGAAATATATACTATAAAGAACATTAGCTTTATAGTATAATAACCTTTCGGCAGGTAGAAGACCAAGATTCAATTTTTTACGAGTCCAGCGATCAACGAACGTTTCTATGCAATTTCAATTTACATGCAAACAAAGTTACCATTTTTCCATGATCTTTCAGTGGACACGTAAAATTTGGAACAGTATATAGAAGATGGTAAAATAAGGTAGACAAAAGGCACCGTACTTACTTATCAGAATACGAAGAAAATACATGAAGGTGTACATGAAGTTCACAAACACACTTAAAATGCGCCAACGTTTCGCCCAAGGCGTGTTCATATAATAGGAGAGGAGACGGACAAAGGGGACTGGTACTAGGAAGCAGCCATGTTGCCATATATAACATGCTGACTGTTACGTTTTCCGTTTTTACATACGTATATAACCTATGTACACTCCAAATGGAATAAATGTACTAGCTCATGATTACAATTAGACATAATTTTAAAATATGGTACCTTTGTTGTTTAGATGAACCTGAATTCATCTGATGATATTTCTCGCCGGAATGGATTTTTATTACTAACTCGTGCTTCTCTTCACGTTGTTCACCAAAAGCTTCACACGACATTTTAAATGTTGTTTATATTACTAACTTTGCCTCAATGGAGTCAATTTTGATTTGTGACTTTTTCTCCGCCAAGATGTAGTTAATGAGAGAAAATAATCTCTCCATAGGTGCACTGCTGAACGAGAGGCACACCAATAGATCAATAACCATGTTTAGGCTATTATGGGGAATTGTATTTTGTCTTTGAGACTTGGTGGCCGATACCGGTGGTTGCTGTATACTGTCTGGAAATCGGAGACAATAACCGCGGACGGAAGTATTATTTCGGTGACTATTGTTCCCGTAAATCGGGGACGAATGGTCACCTAAATTGCACAGGCAAAGTATTTGTACAAAATAAATTAACATTCACTTTGTTATTAATTAAGTCGAAGGATGATCTGAAAAGTACAAATATCCTTTAGGATCCTTTAAGAATATTTAAGAATGCTGATTTGGAAGCACTGTTTCGTGGTAGAATTATTTTGTGAATACATTCTGGAAATTCAGTATAATTAACAACTGTACTGTGTGCTTTATTTGTCGTTATTAATTGGAAGCTACGCTATCAATGATGATGATTTTTCCTCGTCAATTGTCCTACTTGGATATGGTAACCTGTCATTTAAGATTTATTTACATACTGATCACAGACGTTTTAGATAAGAATGTAGAGATAGTAATCACAGCTTCTGAGGTGATCCTTACACCCTTACAATCCTTACACCCTTACAATCCTTACACCCCATCAAAATGGGAAGTATTAAATTACTAAAATGAGATGAAATTTGACAAACTGTCTATTTAATAGATATTGACCTAGTGAACGCAAGGTCTCTGCGTTTTAACAAAAGCAGTTATACCTTCAAAAATTAATACTGAAATATACATCACTTTCTTAACCCAGTTTATTATGAGGTTAATAAAACCTCATGATATACTGTTATCATGAAAGTTACGCACAAATTGGATATTTGATACAAGCTTTTATCCGGGATTGTCAAATCAAGGGAGGCGGCGAGTTGTAACACTGAAATTAGAAAAGTGAATTTAGACTAACTCACGCCTTCTGGAATAATTTTCGCCAACATGAAAATTTAGGAGGTGTAGATCTGAATTTTGGAGAGTGTTAGTGGTGTTGGAGGAGCTGAATAAAACACCGACTTATGATTTATTATTCCGGATTATCATTCTCTAGTCACGGAATACTTCGGACTCATCACGAAGAAGTTGGCTGTCTTGAGTGATCTACCAAGGGAATTGAAAGTTCTCCGTGATGAAATCTAAAAACAACTTCTGACAAACGAAACCCACCGTAGAAAGAATATAAATAAATAAGAGATGAATATACGTAAATGGGGAAAATAACAAAACTGACAGAATATGGATGTTAGTTTCGGAGATGTTCAATCTCACGTGTTTCACTCTATGCCTCTTGTGACTATACAAACGGAATAATGAAATTTTAAGTGTCGAAAAGGCAGTCAAATTTAGTGTGTTGTGCTCGACATTACTTTTGAAAAGTCTGGAAAATAAATATTATGAATGATTACCTTTAACGAAAAGGAAACGTGTTAACAGTGAATCAAATTGGTAGTTTGCAAGTGTAACCATAAAACTCTGAGGAACAACTATTTCAAAATGATAGAGTAAAACAAGGTCCGTGCTACTGGACAGCAGCAGATACATATGAAAAGTCAAACCCTGGAATGAATGTACAAAAACCAACTACATTTGACAAAGACAGACACGTCTACATTTCAATCGTGTTTTGTTCAATTTCAGAGTACTAACTTTCATAACATGCCAACCCAAAGACAAAAAAGATCAGTCCCCGTGATTTAGTACTTACACCCGCAGATTTCGGATCTGCACTGAGGAGGCGTGTAAGTTCCAGTCCTACTTCTAGCTACCCTCTGACTGAGATTTTTTAGGTCTTCGCTCATTTTCATCAGGTGAACTCAGGCTGACATTCATTCTGTCGTCCGTGCCGGTTAATCCCTCATCCCTATCCCAGGAAAAGTACTCGCCAAGGAAGGTTGTCCTTCAAATTTGTAATAGTTATTGTGGACAACTGACTGTCTAGTAAATACAAGGAAGATCTCATCTTTCGCACAAACAAGTCCTGATCACTAGTAGAAGACTAACAGTTGAGTGGAACTAATGACAGAATATGTCTCAAATCGTAATCTTGAAAATGTTCAAAAATTAAAAGCATTACAATTTTTCTTTTCTTTTTCACTTTCAAATTTTTACTAACCTCACTTGCCGGGTTAACACGGTTTATATCTTAACGAGAAGACGCAGAAAATTACTGGTCCGTTTTTACTTAAACAAGATTCTTATTTAGCTAATAAAAGTTCCATATATTAGCCCAAATCATGTACAAATTTCTTCACAGCTAAATAGAGGAGCGCTCAAATACATTAAAAGTAGAACACAGTTAGTTACAAAAACATTATTTTCTTGATAGTCACCAGAAACTAGTGTGCGAGTTGATCAAAACACATTAAAATCTAAGCATGAGAAGTTTTAAACTAGTATTAAATACATTACGCATATCGAGTTAAGTAACTTTGCAGAAATCCTATTTGAAATACATTCATTTCAAAATATACAAAAATTACTGTTCAGGGTAGGAAAATAATCATTTCAATTTATACTTATGATGGCATTTTGGTATCAATTTTCAATTTGGTATCATCTTCAACTATATATATATATATATATATTAGCTGGGTCACGTGTTTTGGTATATTAGAATGTACGTATATATCGCTAGCCTGAATAACCTACATAGACATATTTTTAAGAACTATTGTCACAACTTTCTCTCGATTCAATCGAGCTTTATCAGGCCATTGAAGAGGCATGGGTAGGGTTAAAGGAGAATTAATCCTGAACTCCAGTTACTCCCACTTATGGTAGTTTAGTTTGCCATAAGACTTTATCCGTGCTATTTTAGTCACCTGATTTAGTTTGAGTAGATCGAAAGAAGTACTGTGACAAAGGCTTTTATAGCATGTCCAAGCAGACATTTGATATAAACTTAGAAAACTCTATATTGTGACATACAGCATTTGCAAAATGAAGAGGCAGTTAAAGTTAATTGAAGGCGAATCGTCCGAAAAACAGAACTAACAGTAGAAATAACACAGTAGAACATTATGGATTTTATTTTTACTACTTCCGTCCTTGTTCTCATCATATTAGCGAGAAATGTATTTAATTAAGCAGCTCTATGAACTGTCAGACAGTTTTTCCTGATGAAGGAATTGTTCCTGGTCAAATAAAAACAAATCAGAGTTGCGAATGTACTAACAATCGCAAAGGCTCCGGTCCCTTGATAGCATTTTAGCCATGCCGGCATTAATCTTTATAAAATAGGTTGGAAACACTGACAAATGCAGTTCTTTGGTTCGGGAAAATCCACAGTACGTGTGTCGAATAATGTTAATGCCAAGTTTGACGCAGCTAGGTCTAAATAAGTGGAAGCATCTTCAAAGTTGAAATTGAGACAACTTCCGATTTTTTAATACACCAAGTCTCTGCAGGTGCAAATGCTATTAATATTGAAGAGTGAAAAGTATGTGACTGGACCGGGGATCGAACCCGGGACCTTTGGGTTACCGTCCCAATATGCTAACCACTGCGCGACCCAGTCGACCCGGAGTTGTGGTACTGTCCATTTGCTTTCGAGAGAGAACATCGACATCAAGAGTGGACAGTGTGTGGTTGGAAAGCGGGTCGACTGGGTGGCGCAGTGGTTAGCGCATTGGAACGGTAACCCAAAGGTCCCGGTTTCGATCCCCGGTCCAGTCACATACTTTTCACTCTTTAATATTAAATGGAAGCAATTTCAATAATTGATTATTTTTTTAAAAATGGGCTGGTAACACTGAACTACTGCATCAATCAAAACTGTTTTGGTGGCTTTGAGCTAGTCGTGCTAAGACCTCATGCATGTCTCTACAGCTTATGGTTTATGGTATATATTTTTGTCATGTGCTGGTAACACTGGCAACTGGGTTCCTGGGGAGCGGGGTTTCTATTGCGTCAAACATTTGGCGATTATGCCAAATTTTGTGCTGCAATGACTAAAATAATGGATGCAATTTGAAGAAAAAAAAGATAATTTTTGGAAAATGGGCTGGCAACACTGAACCATTGCACCACTCAAGACTGTTCTGGCGGCTCTGAGCTACTCTAGCCAAAACCTTTCCAAGGACACCTCAAGCATCTTTCTACACTTTGTAGTTCCTGCTTGACAAGGACGGACAGACGGACATCCTGAGCGGGATTATATGGTCCCTTTAACTATAACTTCGCTAACAAGAGACCTAAAAACGAATGAACTCCATTATTAATAACTAAAGATGACTATGCAGAAATCTGAACACGAATCTCGCGAGTCTACAACAGCTAAATGTATTTATCCACGACACAATCCTTTCTTCAATTTATGAATAATAAAAGAAAAACGAAATCGACTATACGTTACACAAGTTATATTGTTTTGAAAACTTGGAAGATACGAACCTTTTTACCAATTTGAGTCTCCCATGATACACTTTCTCCCGCCGCCATATTAGGTTTTATTTTCTTGCAGAATGAGTTATATTGAATGTCACTTCAATTTCTCCTAGGTGCCTGTAAAGTTCACCTGTAAGATACGAAATGCAACACCATAATTAGGTACAAAGACTTACAATTTAAATAAGATATTAAAAGCCATGTTCCCTCAAATTTTGAGAACGAAAAGTACGTATCATTACAAGTAAGGAAATGTAATGGATATTAGTTACGAGAACGGTAGCTATGAAGAAAAAAATAAATGTTACAACATAGGTAAACAGTCTTGATTTTCATGTTCAAATAGAGGTAAATTAATAGGTATTCCAAAGAAATACTCAGATGAAGTCAAAACATCTGTATCGGAAATCTAAGATAGACCTACATTTAAATTGGTTATTTTATTATTGAGACTTTGTGTTCAGTCAAAATTTAAAAATGTCCTAAACCGAGCCGCCGTAGCTCATCGGTAGAGCATTGGCGTAGCATTCGGGAGATCGTGGGTTCGATCCCAGCGGCCGACCATCCTGACTGAGGTTTTTCTAGGGTTTTTCCTCAGTCACACCAGGCAAATGCCGAGATGGCAACTTCAACATAGGCCCTGGCCGACACCTTCCCGAATCTTTTCTCCTCCCGTAACCCGGCCAGAGCCTTAGATGCCTAAAGGTCATACAATAAATTAAAAAAAATTAAAAGTGTCCTAAGTGGTACATACCCCCAAGCATCTCTCGTAACTGCGAGATATAAGGCTGGGACCACTAAATCACAAAGCTCTTTACACCAAGGTTTCCTCTGGTTTTCTCTTAGTCATAGCAGGTGAACGCTGGAATAGTATCTTGAAGATTCAGAGCCACTACTTACCACTCCTTCTCCCATGGGTTCAATAAACTTAATAACATGACCGTTAATAACCTTAAGATTCGACAAAGGCCTGGAAATAAAACTTCAATAACTTAAAATTCAGACACAGGGTGTGGTGTGTGCAAAAGTACTTTTAATTCACTTCTCGTAAATATATTTTCTTCCCAGACCATTGTTCTCTTATACAATTTCGCTCATATTTAATAACTTATAAAGATGTTCAAAGTAATGTTCCTCATAAAAGAGGCATTAGATCACCTTTTTTATATGAAAATAACGTCTGTAAAAAAAACTCTTATAATTAAGCGACTTTTCGACCACTCTCAACAATAACAACAAATACTACTACAACTGCTAGTACTACAGTAATAGTAGTAAAACATATTTTATTAATTTCTTACTTACAAACCATTTTAGCACTAACGACTTCGATTCATTCCTATTCAATAAGCTGTTAATTTAAAATTCTACGAATATTCATCAAACCACTGGTATTCGAACTCGGAACCCTGACTCGTGAACTGAAGCTTACTGCCAACCCTCTCGACTAAGGCGCCTTCAGTAGTAGTTAGTTTAGTAGTCTTAGCAGTAGCAGTAACGTGATATTGGAGCTACTCATCCCCAACTGTCTAGTGGCGAAGTTCGCACGTATCTGATCAGTACGTGGGGCATCCTTTTTGGAGTACTTTTTAGGGTATTCCGCAACTTTATTAATTGAATACCGGGAGGATACATACAATAGAAACCTTACCAGCTACCTCTCCTATTTTCCTTGGAAGAGGTATGAGTCCAGCAATGTTATGCCTCAGATTTCTGGCGAACTTATATCTTAGATGCATGCACGGTAAGTTATTACACACTAAATAAAACGAAGAAAAGGAACATGGA
>JAGDQP010037395.1:931-18639 GCA_022664845.1 Lepisma saccharinum | reverse complement strand
ATTGATGAATTTGGCGTGTTGATTGATTGCTTTGATCCCTGCCAACTGCGAGTATTATATAAATACAGGGTGACCCAAAGGAAAATTCCCATCTCGTTAATTTCGTAACAAATTGATTTCCAGGAGGAATGCGACACACGCCCATTTTAATTTTAGAGGGAATGTGTTATCGTAGTCAATCACTTTATCGTGGTCTAGTGGCAAAAAGTGAAATTTTCAATCATTTCAATTGTCTTTTGGTTCTACTTACAAAAGTAAGCATGTGATCATTTACTAGTTTCTTTGAAAACTGCGAGCAATTGCGTTTGGAACTCCCAAATATTATAAAGTGAAACTTGGTACTTGAGGTAATATTTTACACTATTTAACGTTATGAGCGCTCCAACTGCCATCGTTAGTATAAAAGAACTGGAAATATCACTGTGATAAATTTAAACTTGCTATCTCATGTTTTGTGATCCAATAGCACCGAACTCCTGTGATGAATTCGTTAATGCCGGGAATTTGAGAACAGCACTGCATGTTGGGAAGGGGAAGCAAGTGGGTTCGAACCGCGCTACCAAACATCGTGCCTGAAAGTTTCCAGAGTTTCCATCAATTTCACGAGACGAATGTTGAGTTGGTACCATTGTTAAAGCCCTGACTGCTAACTTCCCTGTCTTACTGACGAAAGAGGGACGCCATATCTCAGGCGAGTGACTGTAAAAATTAGCTCTGTAACCCATAAGAGAGAATTAAAACTAAATTTTAATTTAATCTGTGATCTAGTTTCAAGACTAATGCTACCAACATTATTCGAAGTTTTCGAAGCTCGAATATATAAAATATATGGCTGAAAGTAACGAAATTCGAATGATATGCATTGGACTCTGGTATTACGATGTATTCGAAATTCGAATACTCGTAAAGTTTTAGCACTATGAAAGACATTTGAATCTCCTTGAAAAAACAAACTATTGTAACTTGACCAATTCTTAGCGATACGTCACAATTACTATCTTTCAGTACTACAAATTGTAAGAAAGGTCATAATTACATACAATTGGTAACTAAGGTAATACAATTTAGTATAATAAACGTTATTAGCACCGTCCATTGCCCATCGTACAATGCAGAAAATCTCCGGATCAAATTAAATCGAATTAGATTGAATTCTATTTCATGGACTACAGCGGTAATATTTGCCGTCACTCGCCTGGAATGATATTAAGAAAAAATATTATCTCTCCTACCAAGTTTTACTTTATAATATTTGGGAGATCCAAACGAAATTTCTCGCAAAGTTTTCAAAGGAACTAGTAAATGGTCACATGCTTTTGTAAGTAGAACCTAAAGACAATTGAAATGATGTGTCACTTGACTCACGTTGTGATTTAAGAAAATTTCACTTTTTGCCACTAGACCACGATAAAATGGGATAGCATGCAATGATTGACTACGATGACACATTCCCTCTTAAATTAAACGGGGAGTGTGTCGAGATTTCTCCTGGAAATCAATTTGTTACGAAGTTAACGAGATGGGAACTTTCCTATGGGTCACCCTGTATTTATATAATATTCGCAGTTGGCAGGGATCAAAACAATCAATCAACACGCCAAATTCATCAATACCTTTAATCTAACATTTAAATTAGCTTCAGGGCAACCTTTCATATAAAAGTGAATGAGAAATGTATGAAGTGTTGCCTACCTTTCAGGCATTCAGAGCAAAATTTCGAAAATTTTGAAGTCCTGTAACTCGTGAATCGGTAATCTCCGAAACGTAGTACTACAGGAGTGTTCATTTGAACACATCATCAACGCATTGTGAAAGTTTCATGCAGATTCCCGTGTCCCAATCGGAGACAGTTTTCTTGTTAGTTTCTTTGAAGTGTAGGAACCAGTCTAGAGAAGAATCAACGTTTATTCCCAGATATTTATAGATTTCAACATTTCATAATCAGTTTTACCCTTGTTATACATAGTTGATTGAGTCTCTGTTTTCGTTGTCTACATTTAATTTATTTATTTTCAGTTTTTTATTAGCATTTCCCATTTATTAACAGAAGTCGGGAAATTTTCTTAACTGTTTTATTTACACAGAAACTGTCCGCATAGCTTAATGTTATTGTATTCTGGAATTGTACCTTCGTACATACTACTTTAGAGAGGTTATTGTTGAGTAGAAAAGGATTGTCATAGATCCTTGCAGAATCACATGAAGGCGTATTCACTTCATCTTTGAAGTGGAACGCATGAAGTTGTCTAGTTTTTAACAGCTTCCAATTTATCTTGTGAAAGAATTGATAGTATTAATGAAAAAAAAAATCATTAAAATAATGCAGTGGTTTATCTTACTTTACTGTGTAGCGATTATACTGAAATATAAAGCACACCGCTTCTAAATCGTTCAACGTTAAATTTTATTGGTTTAATATGCAAGTAAAGCGGAGCCCAGTCGGGGGACTGTGCTACCACAACGCTTCAGCATCGAACGTCCAATGCGGATGATACGATGTGTCGTTCGAAAAGTTTCGCTGAGATCTACGCAACGACACCTCAACCACCTTGTCCTTCTTAGTGAGAATAGTTGGCGCAAGCGTAAAGAAGTCGAGATTGACGAGTACATTTATTTAATGCGATGCAAGGAAAGGAAAGGAGAAGGGGGTTCCAGTGATTTTCATAAATTTTAGCGAGATCTGTTATTTAAGTAGGTCTACTTATTTTAGGTAGGGTTGTATTCAACCAGAAAAGTTTATAAACAGTACCAAGAATAAGAAACGTAATATATAATAGGAATATTTCAATAATACTATATTTCTTATGACAGTATTTTGTTTCTATTCGTTTCGTACCATCGAATGTATCTTATTCTCATGCGCATCCCTCATCTGCGCAATCTTACCTACCCTAGTAAGAGAAATTGCGCAAATTAAGGTTTTGAAAAATCATTATCATTCAGCATACAATGAATTATAACAAAGGTAAATAGTGTATAATCGGGTAATTTTTTAGAAGTTTATATAAAAGTTAGAATTTTAGTGAATATTTCCTGAATTTGGTGCCATCTATATTCTAGTTTTACCATAATTAAAATAACTTATTTTGAGATTAGTCAGTGTGTAACATTCAAAATGATTGCATGCTAGTGGATATTTTAAATGTATCATAAACAAACGTCAATGGTTGAATTACAATTCTGTATACAATTCATTGAGTTAAGTAGGGTCTGACTGCAGAATAAATCTTTAGTACACTTTCTCCTAAAAAGTAATCTAAGTCGAACTCAAACCAAGATTAGAAGCCTAGGAAAGCAAGTCTTATTGCGAACTAAATTTGTTTCAGCATTTGAAGAGAAAGGAATCTGATGTTGCTACGTATATTTTCAAATCTATAAATAGACATTTTGCCTAAGATCCGGGCTCTGGTTATTCCTATAGTTTGAATAGTTGCTGAAAGTTCTTTATGTTGTTCCTCGAACATTCTTCTCTCCCTCATTTCCCCACCAATAGTATATCAACTATAAAGTCCACGATGTAAAAAAAAAAAAAAAAAAAAGCTTAACAAAACAACACTTTTATTAGCAGGAAGATCGCAACAGAGATGTTATTTTTATCACTATGTATTACAAGACATTGTTCCGCTTCTACACAATGGCATTGAGAGCATTCAAGGTCGAAGCCCTACGAGCGTAGATCCTTCTATAAAATCTCATTCATTTCCCTCCCTTTCAATCTCTCTCCTTTCAATTTCTTTATTTGACGTCCATCAAATACATAAAGCAATATACTTGGACACTTCCGGATATTTAAGTGTTTACTAATTTTACAACACTACAAATGATATCTAGCCCCGTTGTTCAGTTCGTAAGATCTTGGGTTTCGGATCGATAATGGGGAGGGACGCGGGTTCGAACCGCGTGGCTAACAATCCAAGATTTCCAATATTTCCTTGAATTTGACCAAGTGCCTCCCCAGCTGGCGGATAGGGTGATGCCGACCAGATATGGTGGGTACCGGAAATATTCCGGGGCGGACCAAAACCAGCACTGCTGCCTTGCAGTTAGTAGAGGGATCTACAAAGGCTAAGGGAAGATCACCCCGAAAAAAATATCATGGTGAGGGGAAGCAGCATCACCATTACCACACTGAGGCTAAAGATGAATGACATCGGCAGAAAACGACATCTTGAATGTCTACCTTTACTACGAGGTCGTAGAGCTGAAAACTCTACACCGCTAAAATATCAAGAAATAGTAACAGATGGTTCATGAAATTCTCCTGGGGTAAAATATTCCGGAGGTAAGCTAGTCCCTCATTCGGATTTCCGGACGGGGACTGCTTCAGGCGGCTCCAAGCACAGGGTTAAGAAAGACCATTGAATAGGAAGGTGGAAGACACATTAACATAATGGATGTTAGGTCGTACAGAGGAGCGGAAGGTGACACCGACCATCAATTAGTGATCACAAAAGTAAGGGAAAAGTTATGCATCGCGAACAGAGAAAGCAAGGGGTGAAAACAACTGAAATTCGAAGTTGAACGATTAAATAATCCGAGCATAAAAGTAGATTAATAACTCGAACTCTCAAATAGGTTCGAAATCTTAGCCAACTCGAGTAATAATGATGATTTTAATAATGAAATTTATGTAAGTAAGATGTGGGAGGCAATTCGTGAACTAGTTAAGAGCGCAGCGAAGGAACGTGTAGATGAGAAGAAATAACAGGAAAACAAACCTTGGTTTGATGAAGAATGCCTTAAGCTTCATGAAAAACGAAAACAAGCAAGGCAACGATGGCTAAGTAATAAAAGCGAAGCGAATTCCAACGACTATACAGTAACGCGAAACGAAACGCCACACGCGGGTTCAGGAACAATAAGCGAGAATATCTGACGCAGAAGATTCAGGAGATTGAGGGAATCGGGAAGACAAATAACGTACAAGATCTATATAAATGGGTTAACTCGTTAAGGAAAGGTTACCAGCCGAGGTTAGGAATGATTGGAAATGAACGTGGAGGTCTTCAGGCGGATCCGACTAAAATTTTCTATCTGTGGAAAAGTTATTTCCACAAACTTCTTAATGTACACAACGGGGAACAAACAGAGGAATTTGAAATCCATATAGCAGAACCGTGGATTCCCGAACCTAGCGAGATCGAGATCGAAATGTCGGTAAAGAAATTTAAAAAAAATCAAACCACCAGGAACAGACAATATTCCAGTCTCATTAATTAAAGCGGGAGGAATGGCACTAATCAAGGAACTACATAAATTGATAAGTGCTATATAGAGAAAGGAGGAGCTCCCAAAGGATTGGAAAACCTCAATAATAGTTCCGATTTACAAAAAAGGCGATAAATATTACTGTAATAATTACCGCGGAATGACAAGGTATTAAGTAATATACTATTAACACGCTAAAGTGTATATGTAGATGAAATAATTGGAGATCATCAATGTGGATTTAGAAGAAATAGATCCACGTTTCACCAGAATTTCGCCTGGAGACAAATTTTGAAGAAGAAATGGGAATAAAATGGGACGGTTCACCAGGTATTAATTGATTTTAAGAAAGTATATGATTCTGTCAAAAGAGAAAAGTTATACAGTATCTTGATACGATTTGGAATTCCGAAAAATATAGTTCAACTTATGAAGATGTGTTTCAGCGACCCCATAAGCACAGTAAGGATAGGTATGTTAAATTGTTTCAAGATTCGCAACGGATTGAAACAAGGCGATGCCTTGTCACCACTACTGTTTAACTTTGAATATGCGATTTTAAAAATTAAAGAGGACAAAAAGGGACTATCGTTGAATGGTTTGAATCAACTGTTTGTATACATGGATGATGTAGATTTAATAGGGGACGATATAATTGCACTACAAAGCAACACCGATGTCTTAGTAGAAGCGTGCTATGAAATAGGTATACAGGTAAATATAGATAAAACAAAATACATGATAACAAGCCCAAACACAGGGAATGAAGGAAATAAAAACATAAGAATTAGGGATGAGGTCATAGAGAAAGTAAACAAATTTAAATACTTGGGAGCATACCTAACAAGCAAAAATTAGGTAACGGAAGATATAAAAAGTCTGTTAGTATCGGACAACGCATGTTTCTATTAAGTGGAAAAGCTTCTAGCAACGCGATCAAATATCAAGGAAATTGAAATTGAAAATATACAGAACGGATATTCTGCCGGTAATACTTTACGGTTGCGAAAGTTGGAGTAGGACCCTAGCAGATGAACATAAATTACGTGTGTTTGAAAATAATGTTTTGAGAAAGATATACTGACCGAAACGGGACGAGATGACTTTAGAGTGGAGGAGACTGCATAATGAAGAACTCCACGGGCTGAATGATTCACCAGATGCTTTAAAAATAATGAAATCCTGACGACTAAGGTGGGTAGGCCATGTAGCTCGGATGGGGGCAGAACGAAGATTATATTCTATATCCTGGTTGGAAGGCCAGATGGAAGGTCGAGACGTACGCGTCGTTCGGAGGACAATATTAGAAGAGATCTTCGACAAGTAGGTGTTGGTGATGAAAACTGGCTTGATATTGCCCAGGATAGAATCCAATGGCAAACATTTGTTACTGCGACGATGAACTTGCTAGTTCCATAAGCCATAGAGTTAGTTGGGTGGTTTTCCATTACCTTCCATCGGACGAAGGTGGTCGTGACTAAGGATGTGACCCACAATTTAACGTGGGCTCTGAACCACGTGTGTCCTCGCCAGGAATGGAACCCAGGACCCCTTGATAATAAGGTATATAGCGAACTTTACCATTCATCCACAAAGATTAGGGAGATTTGTTTCTTGCTGATAATCTGCTGGAGAGGGACTGATCCTATCACGTGAAAAAAGAAATATAACAACCTTGAATTTTCAAAATGTAATCTAACTATTCTGATTTAGTACTACATCAACTAATTTAGTAATTTGTAAGTATGATTACTGATATGTGACTCTAGAGAATACTTATATAGTTATTCCATTTTGTTTTAAAAATATTGTGAGGTGTTCTTCGCTTGGACCCAAGCCCTTTTTTTTTCTTTACATTCTTTAAGTAACAAGAAAAATTAAATTATTCATCATGTTACAGTCCGTTAATTGTACAAATCTCTTATAAAAAAAATTACGTATATATACTTACATAACAACACATTCTAAAATTTATATCTCATTCTCCGCCACATTCGGGATCTCAGACACCTTGCTTATGTTTCATACCATCTTAATAATAATGATAATAAAATGTTCACATGGTTATTTGTGAATGAATGAACATGAGATTTTCTCTCCGTGTATTAAATATATGAGAAAGATAGGTAGATACACACACAGAGAGAGAGAGAGAGAGAGAGAGAAAGAGAAAAAAGAGAGAGATGGCTGAGGTCTGTCCTTATAACCTGTGGACAGGCCCATGCATCATATGTTAATGCGTTTAATTACAGAGAAGGGTGCCATTAGGATGAATTATGGCGACAGCCAATGAGAATCGTGTGTTCCCCGCAGGGTCCTATTAGCACCCCAGTCGATACTTTTGCCGAGATATGATGTTCGTTTAAGATACACACACACGCACACAAAGATACATACAATATACACAATGTATATATATATATATATATATATATATATAGAGAGAGAGAGAGAGAGAGAGAGAGAGAGAGAGAAAGAGACAGAGAGAGAGAGAGAGAGAGAGAGAGAACTAAGAGAGAATGAAAATGAAGGAATATTTTTCTTTTGCAAGTTTAAGAAGCTCCGTTAGTTTGCATTAGCTGATTTAATAAAACAAAACACTTTTAACTTTATTCTTGCATTCTCTTTAACATATCAGATTTTTAAAAGCCATGTTGCCATAAAAATTACCCTTGTGGCTTATTCTTTAAAAGGACGTTAATATTGATAATATAATTTATAGATTTCTGTCCTCCTCACTTTAGCGTTTATTCTTCTTAGTTGAAGCTTATTCTAGTTTGTCTAAAGCCATATTGTCACCGATAATAATCTTTATGCCTAATTTTTTTTTTCTGTATAGGATTATAACATTCTTTTTACGAATTTCTGGACATGTTCAAATTTCTTCTAGTAACTTCCCACCGAATATCTCTGAACCGGCCGGGTGACCGAGTGGTCTGCGTCGGTAGACCATCAGCTCGAAGGTCTCGGGTTCGAGTCCCGGCAGGGACGTGGGTGTGGATTTTAACAGCTAAAAGGCGAATCGTGACGGGGCGAAGTCCAAAGTTGCTAGACTGGCCCATATAAAAATAAAGTTTTACCGAATATCGCTGAATCCAAGAGTTTGGTTAATTTAGTTATATTTTGAGTTATATTAACTTAGGATTCTGGGAAACAGTTAAGTAAAAAGACCGCTACCCCATTTACACATTAACTGATTTTTAAAATGTCTCTTATGTGGTTTGTAATTGTAGAAAAATCTAGTATTTTATTCTGAATAATTACTTCGGGCAAATTTAAGGACAAAGGAAAGAAGCTTGAATCTTCTAATTAGATACACCGTTTTCATTTAAGCTATGTGTAATTCCACTGACAAAAATGGCATCATGTGAGAAACGCGCCGCTCGCAGTATTTCTTATTATTGCGGCAGAGATGAGAATGGAGGGATCTATACCAGCTTTAATCCATGTATACGCACAGAAATATACAGGTTAGATATTTGTACCAGCGCTTTAATTCGGCCCCTATTGCGCATAGAGCTGTAAAAAAAAAACACACACATGATGATGTTGCTGAAAGCAATGGCGTCCCGAGAAAATATCTACTGGGGGACAATTTCAAAATTTTAAATAACAGCAGGGGTTGATCATTCTCTCCCTGAAACAAACACTAAATTTTTAACAACTTTAAAAGGAAACGCTTTTCTATAGGTCATACCATTTAGCAACTACAAGATTAATTAGTAGGTCAACAATAATTTGGCAAACAGAGTTTCCGGGACTTTCCGGATGCTGGAACTCAAAATGAATAATAGATAAAAGTTTGAAACTAAAGTGAATTACGAAATTAGATACGCGGAATCAAACGATGAAATTTTAGGACACATGGGTATCCTCTGCTCGTGGAGGGGCTGACAACTTCAAAATTTTAAATAGAAACAGGGCCCATTTTTTTTCATTGTAACGAACACGAAATTCCGAACAACTTTTTGATATCTCGTCACAATTTTAGAACAACTGTTAGAACAACTAATTTGGTAGGTCAACATTAATTAAACTTGCCAATTATCTCTGCCAAATGGTACGATACATCAAAAAGTGTCTCATCTACAAATTGTTCCAAATTTAGCACTTGTTTCTAGGGAAGTAAAATCAACCACTGTTGCCATTTAAAATTTCAAAGTAGAGGTATTCCCAGGACGTCATTGTTTTCAGGAACATCATCTACATGTGATTTTGAATGTACATTTTTTTAAATCTCTATGTGCAATAGGAACAGAATTTAAAGCCCTGGTACAGAGATTCAGACTATCCTGTATATCTGAATCTCTTCAACCTCTCCGAAACTCTGGAGACAAGAACCTTAATCAGTTTTGGCTTGCTGATAACACAATCAGAATGCAGGAATTAATTAATGCAACGTATGTAACCAAGATGCTGGCACAAAAGAAATAAGGGATCACAGAGGAAAGAAGATAACCGTAGTTTTCAATTAAGGTTACTGAAATCATCGAATGCGGAGATGACTAAGGAAATAAATAGACGTAAAATAGCAAAAAGGTTCGTTTGGAAGGCTGAACTTTTATTTTCAAAAACAAGTTACTAATGTATTGTAAGCCTAAAACGTATAAACAGAATGTCTTGTCTGTGATGCTGTGTCGAAGTGAAACGTTTACATTGAATGTGCAACTGCTTAACAAAAAATTAAAGAGTCTGACAAAGAGCAATGGACTAACGCATGCTACGAAACTATAGTAGGGATGGGAATGGATTCGATCTCAAACAAAGGTAGAAGATGTAATCAAGATGAAGTGGATATGAGCTGATCATATAGCTGAAGGAACAGGTGACAGTTAAACAAGTGCCAAAAAAAAGTCCTGGAAAATGACCAAATGAAAGATAAATAGATGTATGAAATCAAACATTTCAAAGAAACTATTCTATACAAATGCAGTTATACTTGCTACTCTTGACTGAGAACATATCGATAAATGAGCAAAATACCAAACCTATACTGTTGAATAGCGATCTCAATTGACAATGTCTGATCAGAGTCATAATTCGTTTCATATATATTTGTTCTTGCTAGCATTTTCCATTTATTAAAAGAAGTAATAACTTTATCATTAATCTGCGGATGGTTTTGCATGATTGTAACAATCAAACGTAAATAATTTCTTTAAATCTTCAAGTCCTTTATTCAAGAATGTATTTCTATTTGTTACTGAAATGTGCCCTTTACTAGTTGTATATTTAAAACAGCGAGAGGTTAAAGACGAAACATTGTGTATTAAAAATATCGCACTGGATGATTTACGATATTATTAATTGATTTACTGAAGAAGAAAAGCGTTGTTATGTTTAAATTCCTGTATTGCTCAAGTCATATAGCTACAAAGTATACGAAAAGTTAGTTAACGGAACAGATCGACCTGTTTCCATGTGAATGACTTGTTTGAAACCAACTTTCACAGAAGACTTCCTTCCTTGAAAGTTTACCCTGTCGACTTGTTTGATCCATCAGCAGTGTGCTAATTGAGCATCTCTTGTGATGAGATGTTTCCACATTGATCGCTCGCTTAAGTTTTTTTATAAACAGTTTAACAACCCGTAATAAGTACCCAGACCCTTCTCTCTTTTTTTTCACTTGTCTGTTTCGCCGTTCTTTTCTACATCGTTTCTTGATGACATTTCCGTCACTAGAATCTGCCATTAACTCTTCCTCAAATGGCTGACTGGAGAACAGGGGGAAGTAATTGAACATAAATTATCAGCTTGTGCAGTATCGGGCAATCGCACTGAGAAAGGTGAAAGCGCCCATGTTTTTCCTTTCTTTTTTTCTAGTTAAAGTTATATTGACGTACAGATTAAGAACACACCTATTAATTAAAATGTCATACATTGATAGGAAATATACTTCGTGAGAAAAATATTTTTCTTTTATTATTGTAATAAAGATTTCAATTTTAATTTTCCGTTAAATAGAGTTAACATATTTGAATTTCTATAATTATCCTAAATCAGTTTATGACCTTCTAAAACGCACCCTACAGTTCTGTTTAGCTGGACAATATTTTCAATTATTGACTAGCAATAATACCTTTTATTTTCAGCAAACTTTAGGGCCAAAGTATTGGCCTTATTTGTACCCATCTATCGTTAGAAATTTAGTTAAGACTTTTTTCTCTTAGCATAGCGGCAGTAGAGTGAAGTAACTTTATCACAGCAATATTGCTATAAAGTTGCATTTTATATTTCACAAACTAAATATATATATATATATGTCCTTCGAACAGCTTACGTTCACACCCGGTATCGAACACGGGACCAGCTTTATCACCCACCCTTTGAGGCACTTAAATCGGACTATGCAAGTCAATAATACGTTAACGCTGTAAAAAATTAAAACCCGTTGTACACTAATGTCACTTCGAATTGACTTCTCATTTAAATGTGAGTACAATCGAAGTGCTTCTTATAGGGAGTGATAGGCGAACACTACTTAAAGGTTTCACTTTCATTTTTTTCCTTTCTAAAAGAAAATAACGTTTTCAGTACATTGGTAGAAACTTCGTTGAAAGCATTTTTACGCTTGGTATTGTGAGCATTTATTATTAAGTTCAATGTTGTTAACCTGTCATATCACGACAAAGATTCCTGTTACAATAAAGGTTTAACGCTTTGTTCGGGTAAGCTTCAGTCAATAACAGAAGTAAAGTAATTTCGTCGTCATAATCTGTTAGTCCCCACATTTGTCTACAAGTGTCTGAGCAGGATTGTAATGCATAGATAGAGATGACCAGAGTTTAAAGTAACTTGAGATGAGGTAACTACATGGAAGAAAGGTAATTACGTTGGAAATAGAAGTTACGTGATCAATACTCAGAAGTATAGGCCTACATGAAGTGCAAAAGAAGTGTATCAAACTTTACAGTTTTGCTCGTAACTTCGTGAAGTGTACAAGAAGTGTAAAATAATGCATATAGCACTTTCTGAAAAGGGAAGAAGTGCAAAATAAGTTTTACAATGTATCATGTATGCCTTACTTCCTAAAAAGTGTACAATGAATGCAAATTAAGCCTATTAAGCTATATTTTAGTGTATATGTCACAGTTTCATAATTTTAATGCTATCTTATAAACTTTCACCTTGTTTATCTTGGAAACGATGATAACTCAAAGCTTACTTTTTCAGCTAAAAAAAAAAAGTACTCAAAATGAGCTCAATTTGCTCCAATCCTAAAATGGGGTAACTAGCATCAGTCCATATATCTTCCCACTTGAAATATCTTATAGCATTATAACAGTGGTAATTCAAAACTTCCTTTTAAACCTTAAAAGAACTTTGAGCTCAAACGAATCCATATATTAAATTACTAAAATTCAAAAGTGGTTGGGAGGCTAGAACTAAGACCCCTCCCTTGAAATCCTTTATAACTTTATAGCTGTTGTAACTGAAAACTTTCTTTTGAAGCTCAAAAGAACTGAAACTGAGCTGAAACGAATCGATATGTTATTTTTTTTAAAATTCGAAAGTGAGGAGTCTAGCATTAACCTGGCCCCTCAGGTTTTTTTTTTAATTCTTTTGAAATGAAAGTAACTCAAAACCTTTTCTTGCAAGTCAAAAAAGTCAATCATAGCTCAAACGAATACACTAAAACTAATTTTAAGAATATTTTTGGAGGGCAAATTAATGGATCCCATTATCTTGTTTTGGATTAAGAAGTTCACCTGTCTAATACACTTAAAATCAAAGTACATTTGAAGTGCACTGTATGTACCGTAAAAAGTTCACAATGTGTTCCAGTTCTACCACACTTTTAATGCATAATATATAAGCTTTTGTGAAATTAATATGAACTATACCACATTTTTAGTGCACACCATGGTCTGTTGAATTTCTGATGTGCTGATGCCTAGTTCATGCGCAAAAGCTCACTTAAAAATGACAAATGTACTAAATAAAACTGATCTAAAAACGAACTCTAGATAATTTGAACTACGGTAAATATGAACTTTATGCGTGCAAAATATGGACTATGGGTAAGAATCCAACAAAAAGGCGCATTGAGCACACGAAAAACTAATATTTTTCAGTATTTTCACATAAAGTTCATATGCGTTCATATAAAGTTCATTTTTGGTAAAGTTTTGAGTTATTTTTTTACCAGAAGATTTTCAATGTATGTGTATATTTTAACAAACACTCTACATAGCTAACGTTGGATCAAAATAAAAAAAAAACAACTAAAAAATATACACAAAGAATTAGTGCTTTACCTTCACTTACCTTCATTAGACACTTTAATGTATACAATTCCATCAAAATCTTGGTTTCTCCAAAAAGTAGAGATTGCAGCTTTTGCTTCTAAACCCCACATTACTCAAAAGAATACCTTCTACTGAGCGACGTACCAAAATCTTCATACAATTGCTAATTGCAAGGATAATGATTCACAGTTGTCATTGCTCTGGTACTTCATATACTTTTACAGATTTAGCTGTACTTACATATTGAACCTGGCCTTTAGAATCCACCGTTTAACTGTTCTAAAGATATCACAAGAATAAAATCGGGAGAAAATCGATAAAATGATGGGAAGGTTTCAAGAAGAACCCTTGTGAAACTTCTTAACAGTGATTACGCCAGATTCCTCCTGCCCAATATTCGAGCGCACCCACAACTTAAAATGTTTGCTGTCAAGCCCTTACACCCTTCCAATGTTGACTTTACCCCACCAAACCGAAAATCCTGGCGTCATCTCTGCTTCTTAGTTATCTGAGAAACACTGTTGTCTTGACTACCTGCCCTGCCCTATGTTGAGTTTAGGGTTTTATCGAAAATTCTCTTGATTGTCCATATCCATATGGAATTAACTTTTCCAGTCTATGGTTAAGTTAGAAAAGAGGACTTCATAATCTTCAACTTGATTTTATTTTCAGAATTTAGAAGCTCGAGATATGTTGATGTTACCAAAAAGATGAATTAACGCTAGTTTGTTCTTAAGAGGCTACCATTTGAAAATTATCACATGATATCCCAACATTCAGTTCTTTTGGTTCACCATAATCTAGAATTAAGTTGAGAATCCTTTCCCTTCGAACTCCTTTTACCACTAACATACGATATTTAAGAAAAGGAAAAATTCTACAAACGTTTATGAAACACGTAAGAATTAAAGATTCAATCACAACATTTAGTTAGTTGAAAAAATAATAACTTGGAGGGTGTACAAGAATAATTTTCAAAGCTCAGAAATACCCCAAGATAATCCTCCAACAGAAGCCAAGATATATCGCCTTCAAAAGCCAAGGTATACAAGTGACATTGACTAATATAAAGAACGTTCGAGGTAATCTTTCATATATAACCCTAAATATATGTGACACAAAATTGTCATATTTTTTACCTAGACACATTAAGGTTTCTTTGTGCAAAATATGACAGTTTTGTCTTTTTGATTCCTCATGTAAAATATCAACTCCAAGATTTCTCTGAACATGCCAACGGTCTCAGTGACCTCCACGTGTATTTCTTTTGGCAATACTGTCAACAAAGAAACAACAAAGAAAACGAAACCATTAAAGAAAACAGAGTCGAGAACGGAAGTTCTCAATGAAACCTTTGACAGTAATTTCAATAACTCTCAATTAACAAGTTTTTTGTTGCAAGAGAGAGAGAGAGAGAGAGAGAGAGAGATGTTTGTTTCTAAAAATGAAAGGAAGAAAGAGAGAGAGGGTAGAAGAAGATAGAGAAACACATATTTATGATAATTGTGTTGTTTTCCTGTGTGTAGGTTGTGAACTTGAAGATGAAGACGCTTAACTAAAATAGCACCTAATGGCACAAGCCATGCGTGACTTCTAGCAATACAATCAACCGGAGATGATGATATAGTTTGAGCAGCGTGTGAGGTGTGCTATTTTTTTTTCATTAATTACTAGAGTAACAAAAACAAACAAAGTTTGAAATAAATAAGAAAGAAGGAAAGAAATGTTAACAAGTACTAATTTTAATCTTCCTGTGGCAGGAACATAATTTTGCAATCCGATTTTCCTGGTTCCTGTTACGTAGTTTCAAATATTGAAATATAAAAAGGATACAATTAACTTGTAAACATAAGTTTACATGAAATAAATTGTGTTTGTGAATACAAGAAATTTGTCTTGGTAAAAAAGCTAGAAAGGGTTTTTAAATCTATTTTTTGTAGCCTTAAGAAACTCCATGAGTATGTGGACAGAGTCGTCAATACTAGAATTGAAAGTGTCTAAACTCTACTATCAACAGTAGGAAAAGTATCAGTTTATATTAATTGTAGTACTCAAAGCCTCTAGATTTAGTTATTAACTTGTGAAATTGACAGAAAACTGCTTGCAAATATCTAATTTAGTGACCGGAAAATTCTTGATCGACTTGTTATCTAAATTACAATATACTTGCAATATAATCGACAACTGGTATCACAGATGACAAATTGAGTCACAGAGGATAAACTTCAATTTATTGGTACAAATTATAATTAGGAAGAAAGCTTGGAACAAATACATTTTACGTATAATGCATTTTCCAAAATGCAATCTGTGATGTGCGTACCGGTATCAGAAGCAGAAGCTAATCAAATGTGCCTAAAACCCGAGAGGAAAGTAAAATTGTGAAATTAAAGTTTACTTAATTATGCAGTGTTATTCCTAAAGTATTTATTTTTAAGATATTTTCTTTGCAGTGATTACATTTATCAAGACAAAACTAGTTTGCTTTACTATTTGAATTATAATTTAGTGACTAATGTGACTTATAAAAGCGAAAGAAAAAAGTGTGTAGTTAGTGGTTCGCTGGCAGTTTCGGACGCAAAGAATTTGGTGAATCTAATTACCGAAACTTCCTGCAAACTTAGTTTGTGTTATGTCGTTTATGTCCTGTTAGGTTCTTTGGATTCCTTTTTTTGCTTTGTGCGTTCAATTTGCATCAATTTCATGTATTAATAATTATTTATTTCGCATTTGATGTCTTTGTATTTGTATTTGGTAATTGAGTTGACCTATTGTTGGAGTACTTGATTGTATTTTGAAGGAGCGTTGTAATTGAGCACCAACCTGTTGTGTTCTCACAAATAATTACAGAACAGCCACTATCTTCCTCAGGAAATAGGAAGAGCTCAAGAAAGTGCTTCAGATTCGATTTTAGAGACTGTTTTATGAGGCCTGTAAGGATACGTTCTTCCTTTATGGTATTTTATGCTCTATAAGCACTCAACCTGTAAGACACTGTAGCTACTAAGCAAAAGCAGATATGGCAGGAAAGAAGACGTCATAAATCACGTCATCTAATCCCAATTTGAAGTTAGTTTCTTTCTAAGTGTTTTCATTAAGGCGGTATTGTGTGTGTAGGTCTGAGTGCATTCAGTACAGAAATACCTACAAGATTTAAAGATGGACTCAGAAATCAAGGTCTCTGAGCCCAAATTCTCTGATTTGCTTCGAGGTCCCCGTATTTCCTGAAATAGATAGTGACTTTTGATACACTCTGATTATGCTACGTATGAGAAATTTGGTTTATCCTTCAAATTGAGGAACGACAAGCCGAAACACTTTTGTTAACTCAATATCATATCTTCTGTAATTTTTAGGGTATTTTGTGTAGATGTAGACGTCACCGACAATTAATACAGTTAGAGGCGCAACGCAACAGACGGGAACGATCAGATAGACGTGTACGATGAAGGAAGGAATAAATAAGATTAAGCTAACGCAAAGTGACAGGCAATAGGTAAAGTTGAAGTTTACATATATTTACGAAAACATACAATCTCTGTTTGTCTAATTAAAAATAATAATATATAAAGAAGGAAAAAGCAAACTGCAAACATTAAGTCCGCTGACATTTCTTTACACAAAGAATTAAATTAATGTTCTGAAGCTAACTTATTTTGAAGTTGAGTCATGTTATCTTTAAAATAATTTTTTTGTCGAAAAGAAAATGCGATTTATTTTCCTGTGTATAATATAGAATGAACTCAACTCTGCCTTAGTGCAACTTGCTGTTGTGTTGTGATAAGAAGCAAGAAAAAAGGTTTTGAAAAAGGATTTTGAAAACAAGTGCTCACTTGCTTGAACAACCAAATTTAGAATTATCGTGCACGAAGTCTTTCCAGTTGTGAGAAAATGGCTCAACAATATTTTAGTAGTCACAGAGAGCCATATATAGAGAAGTAACCCACATTCAGAAGCATGTACGCATTGCTTTATGTTTTTGAAGAAGTTTCCTCACCGCGAGAGTACATGTCACAGGTCACTTCAAGTACATTTTTAAAACGCTATTTTAGCTCCCGACGTGAAATCTCGACAACACGTATGTAAACACCGTGCCTCAATAACATTCAAGGGATCATGAACGAGCTCATGTGCGGCTAGTCTAACGTAATCATTCAATAATTCCGTACTTTTTTATGTGGGGACAGACTTACGTGTCCTGCAACCATATCTTGCATTTATCTTTAATACAATAATCTTTGTGTATAACCA
>JAGDQP010037394.1:0-11520 GCA_022664845.1 Lepisma saccharinum | reverse complement strand
TGAGCCAAACACTTTTTTTTTGTGCTATAATTCTCACCTCGGAGATCGACTCTAAACGTTTTCTATCCATTTACTATCATAAGAGGCTCAATCTTCAGCAATATAGTCGGCCCTTTCAAAATCTAATCCAATAGCTAGCACGTGACTCCTTATTTTGAATGAATAAAAGAAGCGATTCTTTCTAGTGTAGATTCCACCGTTGCGTGAATATACTTGGCGTCAATTTTCAACCACTTACGCATTGTTTGAACCCAGTTCTGCTACAGGTTTGGAAGTTTCTGACCATTTCCCCCACCCTCTTTACTTCAAGTAGTATTACAGCCCCTGTATTTGAAATTTAAATCTGGTGACGACTCTGGCCAGGGAACTCTACAACTTTCGCACCTCGAATCGCCCCCAAATTTGCACCAAGCATGCGATGTAACACAGCTAGAACACAGACGGAAGCTTTTGTTTCGCAAATTGTCGCACCATACATTCAGAGCCACATATGTGTCTCGATATCTGGCGTAAAGAAACAACAAACGGCGGAATGTATGCAACCCGGACATCCACAAACCCGGCCGGAATGCATACCCACAAACAGTATACAACGTAACATAGATGGAAGTGGAAATGGAAAAGGTCATAATGGGCAGAAGCAGTAAGCAGGTGAAATGGGAATTGCAAACATCGGTGACCTAGCAAGGGTATTGTTCAGGCAAAAAAGCAGGTGAAGATAACAGCGAGTGTATATGCACTGATATAAGTCTATTCGAGGATAGTGAAAATCCAAAACAGTGTGAGTGAAGCAGAGATGCACATCGCACCAGGAACACACTATAATGGCGTCGTTCTCACACAAAATATTGTCACATCCAGACCGAATGTTGAAATTGATGTCCAACACATTGCTGAAAGAAATCTTGTGCTCTTGCAACAAGTAACCAGCTGCCTCCGACGCGTAACGCAACATAGGTTAGTATTTAGTAGCTCAGTAGTAGGGCGTCGCGGTAGCATTCGGGAGGACCTGGGTTCGATCCCAGCAGTCGACCATCCTGGCTGAGGTTTTTCCTCAGTCAAACAGGCAAATCCCGGGATTGTACCTTCAACATACACCCTGGAAGACACCTTCCGGAATCCTTTCCCCTCCCCTATCCCGGCTTGAGCCTTAGATGCCTAAAGGCCATAAATAAAAATTCAAAAAAGGCTAGTATTTAGGTGAGCTGAGTTGATTGTAAATAAGATTGCGGAGTTTGAGAATAAATCTTCTTCATGCAGATTCGGTGCATGCTCTTCGCTTCTGACGTACTCTTCAAGCCGTCGGGCAAATAATTATACTACAGGAAGAAATACACACGAAGTGGTTGACAGTATTGTGTGGTTTTTGGTGAATTACTTTCACTTGCAGATCAACATAATCAGACAACGCTTGTGTTGGCAAGCTACTGTCGATGTGCCCGGACCATGAATCTAGGAGAATCAAGGATGGCCCGCGGATTAACACGCGCCTCGTTATATACCCAGAAGGTCTCGAATGTGCGAGGTTTTCTGTGCTATGCAACCGGCATTGCATGAGTGACGATTGGGTTGCATGCATTTCGGCCCATTTCGTGTCTTTACCCTAGATATAGACACACACATATGTGGTTCTGAATGTATGTTCCGACAATTTGCGAAACAAAAGCTTCCCTCTGTTTCTATCTGTGCTACATCGTATGCATGGTGAAAAATTGGGGGCGATTCGAGGTGGAAAAGTTGCAGAGTTTGCTTATAAGCTAAAGAATAGTTTCGATTATTTGTCGAGCAAGCACATTCAGTTTTAAGCCATTGAATTCATTCGTGACGGAGTGTATATTTGTTAGTCCAGAAGCAGATTAGTAGTGTGATTCATTTGCGTAATAACCAGAACAAAAGGGGCGATCTACGAAGTACTCTTCACGCCGCATCCGTTAGAGCACAAGCAAAAGCAAAGTCCATAGAACTTGTTAGGAATTTGCAGTAATTGAAAGTCTAATGCTTGTGGCATCTAATCCATTACAACCGTGCAGCGTTATTTACATCAGTTAGGATGTTCTTGCCATGTACATTACTTTCTCAGTGCCCTTATTAAGTGCCCCGAACACATGGGTATTGGTTTGCTCAAGGTCTGGATAGTAAGATGGAACAGCGAAATGCGCTGAATACATAGATTTTGTTTCTGTGACTATTATATTACCATGAAGCAGCATGAAACGATCTACCCCGACTACCCCAAATGACTCTATATTAGAGATTATCACTAATGTGAGGCGTTTATATGTATGTTTCTCTCCGACTATGGGCGCAGGATTTTGGATGAAACCTGAAAGGCAAGATAAGATTAGTATGGAGTAACCAACCCGGGGAACATATATGAAATAGACTCTAAGGTGTATTCGTTGTGGTCCGCCTCCTAGTACAGGAGACCGAGGGAAGTGTATAAGGAACAATGTAAGCTAAATGAGAAACAGGACACACAAATAAAACAACCAAATAAGGTTCTCTTTAGCACCTTTTATTGAAAGCTCCGTCCACTTCGGGAGATCATGAATATCTGAATTTACATATAGCTTGCGCTGTTTATATAGGCATATGACATAGTCGTTACAATAAAACTAGACTACCTCCCATGAGGTTTTGCATATTTTGGTAAAATAATTTCTATCTATTTTAAAAGTCTTTGGTTATAAACTTCTAATTATTTATAATATCTCTGGTAGTTACAGGCTGTTTCAAAAGTATTTACGCAGAATAATATATTTAGATATCTTAGAAATTCACATATGTCAAAAGCTTCGGTAGATAATTTCATATCTACATTTGATAATACTAATTCGAAAGGGTGATTCTATATAAATTATTAGGGGGGGGGATCTTACACAAGAATATAGGCAACTTGAAGGATGGGAAGGTGACGTTACAAGCATTTGTATTTGGATTGATAGTTTCGGATATAAAACATCAACGCTGGAGGCTTGTCACTTGGCAGGAAGACCAACAAGATCGCTTTTGTAAAAGTTTGTGCTGGGAAACTCTTTCGGTTTCAGAGAATTAAAATGATAGCAGTCTCTATTTACTACACTGTCCTTGTTCCTGGTTGAATATAATGGATATATGTATCTTCACACTCCCTTCACACGTCCATACGGTAATTTCATCCACAAATAAACCGAAACTTCTTACAAATCACATGGTAATTAAATTGACACTGTATTACACCACAGACTTGAAGCTGATTTGGCATGACATCATAGTCTCGATTGCAATCGAAAGCTTCAATAAATAGTACACTAAATGCCGAATGAATCATCTTCTCATATGTTGAGTGCTACACACGATTAAAAACTCATGAGGTTTGAAAAATTTCCAAACAGTCTGCATTAAATACTATTTCAAACTCACAGAAAGAAAGCGACCTGGATGAAACTGTTGGATATCTTGGATATTTTCTATGCTGTTCTTTCTCTTCTATCTCTGTAACAGAAGATAAACTTCAGTGATATGTCTCAATTAGTCTTCATCCTTCAGCTATTTTCCACAAAAAGTGGAATTTCACATATGGGGTCCGAATAGGCCTGAGTCAGTTTTCATAAAATTTCGTTGTTGGCGCGAAAGGCAGGACAGATGGAATATGAACTATGACTGGAGGTTCAAATAAAAACTAATACCTCCGATGTTGTATACTCAAATAGAAAATTACCAATGAAAATACATGTTTGAAAACTTGAACAATCTTGCAACACTGAGAAGCAGAACATAAAAATAGTTTATTTTAAATTCTTGAAGTATAGTAATTTGGTATAGGCAATTTCTTGAACTTGTATAGTTTCCTAGTCGCTATATTCTTTGAATTTAAATTTACCATTTAACAAAAATTAAGATATTTTAAAAACTAGAAAACAAGAACATTATTATATTCTTTGCTAGGAATAATTATTTCGCTACATCCTTCGCCACATTTTTCTGCTAAAGATGTACAGATTTTTAAGAGCCGTCATGAATCAACTTACAGTCTTATGCCTTCAATCATTTTTTATACAGCCCTTTCCTAAATGTTTATTATTTTCAAAACGGTACCCTCCCTCCCGCACCTCTCATAAATTGTCCACGTAGTGTCGGGGATTTTCAGCTGGAGCATCTTCCTTTAACTATGAGAAATTCAATCACAGCAGCAGGTTGCTTAAAATGTATCGACTAATGCTCTCTACATGGCTCCAGTTCAAGATCCCTACAGTCCATTTTTCGATGTTTGGATTCGGGTTGTTGAGGTAAAGGAGTATGAAACTATTGCTTAAATCGCGGATGAGAGAAGAGATGAGGTTATGATGTCATTTTCCTCACTTTATCTTCGTTCTGTGTGTTGGTGAGCGCCGATGGGAGTAACAGGAGCATAAGCGAAGAGCAAAAACCCTCAAACCTGCTTTATTTATACTAATATAGATTGAAAATATAGCATTTTCCCGCGCTACTTAAATTTGGTGTCAATTTTTTTGTGACATATTGCTAAAACGTCACAAAGTTCCCACAGCAACGATTGTCATTTCCTTGTTTGTGCGTGTGCAGAAGGCTACATACATTCTTTCGAAATTAGAACTTTAGCTAGACAACCTCTTGGTACAACTGATTAATGCAAACTGGCCCAAAGGAAGAGATATCGAGGAACACATATCGACGGTCCTGCCATCTAGTGATGAAATATCAAATCGCAGCAATGTTTTCGATTCAACTCCCTTACATTCATATAAACACTAGTCTGCGATATAGACAAGCAGGTAAGACAAAAATGAGAGAGGTCCATTCTTTTGTCCGCTAAAATTTATTAATAAGGAATTCTTATTCTTATAGGATTTTCGTACAAAATTCAAAATATCAGGGATAATTTCCGAGTGCCCGTAGCTAAGTTCGTAGAGCGTCGGCTTGGCATTTGGGAGGTCCCGAGTTCAATGTGAGAGGCCGACCATCATGACTTACGTTTCTACAGGATTTTTCCTCACTCATATCGGGCAAATCCCAGGCTGGTACCTTCAATCAGAGACTTGCCGGCACCTTCCCTCACCCTTTCTCTTACCCTATCCCGATCTGAGCAGTAGATACCTAAAGGCTACAAATATATTCAAGTTAAACATCAGATATAATTATAGACATACACACACACACACACACAAAATAATAATTTTCCGTATCAAAAAGAATGTATGATGAGTGTTTGTTAGCCAATATTGGGTAAAATTTTAACGAATATGGCGTTTTATAAAGTGGAATATTGTTTAAACCATTTTTGTTGTAACATTTCATTTGATTTTTAAAAAGAATAATTTAATTTTCAAGGCCTTTAGATAACTTTGGCTCAGACCGGATGGACGATAATGGGATGAATTGATGGAATGAAGAAAGTGGGAGGCAAGGGGAGAAAGACTAAAGCACGCGGTATTTGTCCACCACAAACCCTGCATGACATGAGTATTGATCGAACCAACGATCCCTAGCACCAAAGGTGAGCGCTCTACCACTTAACCAACACGGACCCGTCTATCAGGATGGGTTGTGTGGATAAACCTTAGGCCTACACCGCACATACAATTAATTATTTTTTATCTTTCTACGGTGAATTTGTTGCCGAGTCTGACATATTGTGCTTAATCCAAAACAAAATTGTCTTGAAAACTGTCACCATCATATATTTCTGGACCAAGCCCACACAATTTACGAGGGAGTAATTTCATTATTTTATTCCAGAAGCAGGAAAAATAAAACATTTTGAAGAAACTGCTCTCTTTTAATCATATTGTTCTATAATCAGAGATTACTGTAATAGAAAGAATCATGAAGCCTAGGAGTTATGTAACCCGTCGTGACAAATTGTATGACATATCTAACACCTTCGATATATCAAACCGGTATCGATATTTAAAAAGTATCCAAACTACGATATTGAAACTTGTTGCAGTTCGATATATCGATATTTCGGTCTTACGATATTGAATTCGATAATTCGATATTAAGTTTGATATTTCTATTACCTATAATTTCAATCGATATTTCGATATTTTAGATCCAGATTTTGATTTTCCGATTCGACATTTTGAGTTCGATATTGAGTTTGATATTTTGATTCG
Source organism: Lepisma saccharinum (assembly GCA_022664845.1). NCBI lineage: Eukaryota > Metazoa > Arthropoda > Insecta > Zygentoma > Lepismatidae > Lepisma > Lepisma saccharinum. The sequence continues at coordinate 5,404 of JAGDQP010037394.1, read as the reverse complement.
ATATTTAAGTTTGAAATGGTGTAAATATCGGTTATTGGAAAAAATATCCAAACTGACATTTAATTTCAAATATCAAACACCCCTACTCGAAATTAGGGATGGTCATTTCCGAAAAAAAAAAAATCTTTCCGCTTTCTGGAAATGACCGGGTTTTTCATTTTCATAAAAAAAATATGTTTTCCATTTTCCGGAAAGAGTTCCGTTTTCGTTCTGATTTTTCATATTTCAATAATGAATTTTTCGTTTCTCCGGAAAATGTTTCCATGCTACTCGTAATACGTTCCCTTTAACGCCTCTGATATTAGACGACACTTCCTACACCTGTACACGAAGGGTTGCATAACATTTAGGCTTCACCAATCGTCCTATCTTCCCTTCCTTGTGTGACAATAATGTGATTGCGGTTTCTTTTTCGAATGTGTTATTTTCCCTACCTTTGCAATACATACAATGTTGAAATTATTCCTTACTAAAATTGTTTGGACTCAGGTCCGACATTTTGTCTCTTTTTTAATTATACTGTTTGACACCAGCGCTGAAAAACTGCAGTTTCTTTTTTACCGTTGCTTTTTCCCATTTCTCTGCAAAGTTAGATCTATTACTGTTCTCATAAATCTTTCAATTGTTTGTAACAGATTATCATCTCTATTATTTTGTCGCAGGTGTTTAAATCAAGTTTAGCCTGCTCTAATCATCCCAATCTTTTCTCTCTTAATTAGTATTAACACACGACTTGCATTGTAGTTTATAACTTTTATACACCAGGAGATCAAGCCCACATAAGTATAGAGTACATGGAAAGGAAGTTCTCCAGGAACTAGTTTGAAATTGTTGCATTATCCTAGTGTGACTGTTGAGAAACTCAAGGAAAACTTTGATCAGGATTAGCAGCCGCTGGGTTCGAGCATAACCTCCTGAATAAACTAGGGTCTGTCAGTCTTAGTATAAGACGTTTCCTTCCTATTACTGTCAATAAGCTGCATTTGTCTTCTTCTCCTCTTACCGAGCCGCCGTAGCTCATTTGGTAGAGCTTTAGCTTTATATTGTGGAGAGTAGAGGTCCTGGGTTTGATACAAGCAACCAACCATTCTGACTGAGATTTTCCTCAGTCACCCGGCAAATGCCGGGATGATGCCTTCAACTTAGCCCTTGCCGACTCCTTTCACATCCTTTTCCTAAGCCTTTATTTCAATTGTGCAACTATTTTTCCACTTAGAAATAATAGTGAACAACATGTAATTCTTATTATTCATGTGATTCATTTCGTGTACTTGAACCTTTTAATACTCTAATTAATACTTAACCACAATACAATTTGAGGTGCTGCGGTGACTCAGTGGTAGAGAACTCACTCATCTCTGGTGCGTTGGGGCCTTGGTTCTATCCAAGCTCGTGCCAGGTCGGTTTTGTGGTGAACAAAGATCGTGTGAGTGGTTTTCTTGAGGTTCTCCCGTTTCCTCCCACTTTCTTCATTTCACCAATTCTTTCACCATTATCCATTCGGCCTGAGCCAAGGTTCCCTAAAGGCCTTAAATAAAATTCAATGAAATAGCACTTAATGCTCATTAATGACCTTTGATTTCAACAAGAATGTCTTAATATATCAATCATATGCATTTGTATTTTGCCTTACTTGTTATATCTGCTTCGTCGTAATTCTGACCTAATTTGACTTATGCATATCCTACTTCAATGCACAACAGTTCCTTCTTATCCCAAAACTACGTTCTACGAGTATAAGTCCTTACTGGTAGCCATGTTCTGTGTAATCTGAAGATATTCTTACTATAATTCTATGTAACAATTATAACAAGCCTTTTAGGTCCCTTAATAGAAAAGCTATAACAAAAGGGACCTTCTATTCCCGCTCATGGTGTCAATCTGTCCGTCCGTCCGTTTCCAGAAATTAAATATCAGGAATTACAACGGGCAGAGAGGTGCATGAGGTGTCGTTCGAAAGATCTTGACTAAACTAGTTCAGAGCTTTTGAAACCGTCCTGATTGGTGCAGTCGTTCAGTGTTGCCAGCCCATTTTGTAAAAAACAATTGTTCAAATTGTTTCCATTCAGTTAAACCTAGCTGCACCAAACTTGGCATAAACATTATTCGACACAATACAAAAACACTGAGAGGTTCTACGTTGCCAAGGAACCTACTTAGCAGTGTTGCCAGTCTATTTTCTTTTTTTAAGTAGCTTCCATTATATTAGTCATAGCAGCACCAAATTTGGCATAAATATTGTTTAACACAATGGAAACATACTATGAATGTTCCCGCTCCCCAGGATTCCTTTTGTCAGTGTTGCCAGCGCATGTCAAAAATAAATCTCATGAACTATAGGGTATAGAGGCATACATGAAGTGTCGTTCGAAAAGTAGTCAAAGTGTATGTGTATTAACAAAGGAAAGTTATCGGGAGACTTGTCCCCCGACTACATACGTCTAAATTCCCTAATAGTTGAAATTTAGCGTTTCCCTATGGGGAAGGGTGAAATACAATAGAAAAACATGATGTCTACATGCAGAGCTGAAACAGTCTTGATTGGTGTAGTAGTTCAGGGTTGCCAGCGCATTTTAAAAAAATAATTAATTATTAAAATTGCTTGCATTCAGCTACACCTAGCTGCGCCAAACTTTGCATAACATTATTCGACTCAAGTGCTGTTCATTTTCCCGTACCTAAACAATGCAGTTGTCAGTGTTGCCAGCCTACCATGACTGAAATTCTATCAAGGAACCTTTGCGATTTTTAACAGAATCACAGCTTCAACTTTTTTTTATTATTTTCGATTGTTTCCACAGTAGCCAAACAGTATCAAAGCGAAAAGAAATAATAAGCTGCAGAACACCTAGCGCCACACATTCAGTCCCACAAGCTACAATGACGTAATCGCTAGCCAAACCAACTAAAAGTATCACATCACAGCTTATCGGACGACTTGTGCTCTAACCCTTTCTGGAAACTTCTTTAATCCCTGGGAAGTAGTATTAAAATTGTGATTTATCTTCTTAAAAATATTTATTCACTGTTATCTTACTTCATTTATAACCAACAGATTTTAAGTTTAAATCCAGTAATTAATTATAAAGATTCAAAATTATTTATTAATCTATTATAATTAATTGTGATTAAAAAAAGATCAACCTACATATTTTCCGCGAGCCGCACTTTTAATCCCAAAATAGTGACATGCGGTCACGATCCACGGTTTGGCCATCCTTTCTGTAATTACTGTCGTGTGTGCCATCGCTATGAGTGGAACGCCACTGGAAGCTCTGTATGGAGTAATTGAAGCCAACAAAGTAAACAAATTGACACTGCCAAGTAGTGAAATCCACAGAAGAAAAATATAACTATAGATAGAGTACAAATAAATTTAATGCTGTAAACGGATATCTATTTAAAACCTACGTACTACTAAAGGGACGTGTAGACACATCTATATTCAAGACAGCTTGTCTGTAAATCTGTGTTGAATACAATCTCCCTAATATATACAAACCGGACGAAATAGAATTAGATAAAGAAGGCGAGAAGAAGGCATACAAAAGGAAGGAAAATAGCCAGGAGAATGGTCGCTGTTATTGTGCTAAGTAGACTCAAGAGGACGTTAAATATCGTAACATATTTAGCACTCAATAAGACGCGTTTTCACCTGTAGGTCTTCCTCCTTCAAGTTTTCTTAACACATACAGTGAACCAGCAGAATAATAATAATAAAAAAAAAAGACTTAGAGACATGCATATGAATGTCTACATTCTCACAAGGCGGCGGCCACTTTGAGGTATTTTGTCCTTTCCCGTCGGGAGTTGACAATGTAAGGTAAAAAAAAAAGTAAATGCTTGACACGTTTGTCGCATAAGATCAGACTATAAACGAAAAGAGTTGGACACTATATATGTATATGTGATCTGCTGCAATGTGTACATGTTAAGGATCTTGAGAGTTGGTTAACAAGCGGTGAAAATTTACTTCGACAGAACAGTATAAAACTTTTTACTGACTCGTGTAAGCATCTGGATAAATATTGTCATGAACTGGTCCACTAATTTTGGGACTTAGTGTCACTTACTTGATATAAACTTTTATCTCCTCTTCTATCTTCTACTTCTTTTTCTTTTTAATTTATTTCTTCATGTTAGAACTTAATAGTGAGTGATCGAAGGTCATGGCTCAAACAGCAGAGTTTGGACGTTTATGAGTTCGCAATCACTCACCAACAATCCCAACTGCTTTTCTATGTGTTTTCCTAAGCCAGGTGCAATACAATAAATACAATTCAATACAATGCAATATTGTTACTGACAGAAAGGAAGAAAACAAAAGGAGACTTTTTAATTTTATGGATTTCTACAGAACTTAGAAACCACAGAGGAAATCAGTTTTGTGTCAGGTTTTCAAGGCTTGTTGCGATATTGAGATTCTGTCAGTCATATTGTGGTCAGAGAAAGAGAATGAAAGAAAGAAGAAAGAAAGAGAGAGAGAAAGAAAGAAAATAAGGCAAAGATATGCCAGGAAATTACATGCACAGCATAGCTTAGTTTAAAACAAGTTAGTTCGTTTCTTCAAAGTCTGAAGATGGCGGTACAGACTATTGGAACAAAAGTACCGCCATCTATTCCCGTTATCCATTACTACAAGTACTTGCAATTTGTCACTTGCTAGATTTTCAAGCCACGTTCCCTGCATTTGTATACCATTGATTCAACTTATTCTTTATTTTATTTATGGTATAACTGAAGACATGCCAAAGCAAACATTTGGCCAGGAAAGTAGGCATCATGTTTAAAAACGAGTTTCTTTAGGGAATGGACACATTTATTTTAATTGACTTTTCAGGAATGTCCTAACTATGGTGTATGAACTCACTGAAGACGTGATAATAACATATTGTTCTTTAACCATGTTATTTCCATAGGGTAATTGTACAATATTTAAAGAACTGGCTTTATTCAACACCATATATTCTTATCATAACAGCGTATCTTCTCGACTACAACATGTTAACAACATTTTTATGATACTTGTATTGTACGTATCCTTGCCCCTATATTATGGGTACAGTATTGTAGCAATAACCCGTCATTGTATTTCCAATTACAGTATAATTTTCCCACTGGTTTTTATTACCACAGTGTCAAAACATTCCAAGTGCAGCATACGGGTACTCGCCAGTACTTTCCATATTTTCTGTCATTTTTGACAATTCGGGTGTGTTCTGCGATATCGTTCAACAAGCGCTCGTGCTTCATTGTTTACGATCGCTGATTTTCTGTTTAGTACTGGAGACTGGTGAGGTGGCATGGGTTTGAGTTCTGCTCATGTCAGCCATCTTCACTGTGATTGTCTAATAGTTTTCTCAGTTCCATCAGGAAAATGGTAGAATGGTATCTTCTATAAGAA
>JAGDQP010037393.1:0-18641 GCA_022664845.1 Lepisma saccharinum | reverse complement strand
TTATTTTTATATGCGTATAGATAATACGTATTTCTCAAAAGCGGAGAATGTAACTGAAATGTAGACACGCAAAGATTTTAATGTACTACTCTAATAAAATGGTATTAAGCATTTCAAATTTTTAATTTCAATATTTTACTACAAGTTGTGTTGATTTTGCGTAATGCAAACAATCTAATTACGTTAAAGATCGTAAAATGACAAAATGTCCCCCAGTGAGTATCTTTAAGAATAAGCAACTTGGTTATATATGCTACCTCGAAAAGACAGATAAAAATAATATTAAAATACCGTAACCGTATTTTAAAAAGTCATAATCTAAGGTTCACTATAAAGAGCAAAATATTAAATCTCTCACTAATTTGACTACAAATTAGCAAACTAGACTTACGTTAAACAAAAGTTTCTAAGAATATTATAACATACGCCAACGGGGTCGTACAATTGTTAAATATTGGTCAGAAAATATCCAATGTCGGTACACTATATACAATAAATGTAGAAAAATTTGCATTTTTTTTAATACCACTCTAAAAAACGCAAGAAGACACGTTTATAGTATTAGGTATTTCGAATCTTTTATTTCAGTTTTTACTACAAGTCTTGTTGAATTTACGGCAAAAACAGACTTCAGAAATGTATTTCCCGTAAAATTCTAACCCAGAAAGACACATTACAGGACCTCCTTCCGATTTAAGAAAATCAATCGGGATTCAATATGGCTGACTTCAACATCCAGTACCCATTACTACGTATTTTCTTTCCATTTCTTTCAGCAGTTTAAAAGTATAATAGTATTTCAGCACTTTTATATCACTCTCCATAGACAATAATCTGACTATTGTATCATCAATATCTCCCAAACCAATTGCGCTCTGGTTGCCAAAATTTGCATTCGCACATTTGACATCCTATATTATGACGAAGGGAAAAATTCATAACGTATTCTGCCCCATCAGTATGCTTGCTTGTTAGTGTGCCATTCTATTGATTCTACCCAATTCTATTCTTGTACCAGTGTGAATCTCTGTTGACTATGAGTATAGCGACATGCAGCTATCAGTGCATTGACTGTCTGTCACCGTAGTGCTCGGCATTAAGTGTAAACTAACACCAGGTGTACCAAACACAATACTATTCAAAACTTTTCTCGACAATTTCTCTTCAAACGCCTAATATTTTGCATACAAACTTAGTCTTTTTATGATTATTTTAAATGTTTATATCTTTTAGATCTGAGTGTCCACTTGGAATAGTGTTACTTGTCAGACTTTACTAAGAATTTTAATTTTAAAATCTTTAGGCAACTTTGGCTCAGGCCGTATGGATGATGATGGGAGAATTGGTGGAATGAAGAAAATGTGAGGTAAGGGGAAAAGCCCTTGAAAACCCACGCACATAGTGTATGTCTACCACAAAGTCCATATGGTACTAGCAGGGATCGAATCGAGGCGCCCAGGCAACAGATGTGAGCGATCTGCCACCGAACCACCGCAGTCCCCAGACTTTACTGAGAGTTTTGAATTGAATGCAGTTTATCTTTACTATTCTGACAACAGAAAACTTGATAAAAAATATTTTATTACGTTTAATCGCTCATGAACCTTTGGATCACAATATTCCAATATTTTTTTTTTCTTTTCTTGAAATGTTCAAATATTTTGACTACATTTTAATCAACCAATGAGATTTCTAATGATTACCCAGTCTTTGATTTTCAATATTAGCAATTCAAACGTACCAGAAATACGACGTTTCGTCGGCCTTCAATGTGAATTCAGAATTATATATTATTTTAAAACTTCGGGGTACTGCCTTCATCACAGTAGCCCCGCTTCTATGGAAACAGACGTTTCACAAAATCGTTTGATATCGTAAGACGTCGGACGTTTATAAAGTCCAGCTTGCAACATCTGGTAGAAAAGGAACAAAGCCAAAGAGAGAAAAGGAAGAATACAGAGGGAGAAGAAAGAAATGAGATTTTCAGCAACGGACTGGGTGGGTGGGTTTTAGCTTGAGGCACCACAAACGATTGTTTGCTTTGCCTCTCAGACAGCTTCTGCACCGAATTCCCAGCTGCGCCAGTCACGTGGCCTTTCCAGCCCGGGTTTGATCCTCGAACACGTCAGCCAATAAATTCTATCCGTAGAAAATTTAACGTTGAACATATTTTGTCTAGCAAAAGAAACACGTTATTTATCCAGTCTCTTCCAGTACCTACTATATTCTTTTGCTGTGTCATCAATCCATTGTTCTGAATAAATGGAATAGTTTCTTCGTCTTATTTTAACGAAGTTATTGTATAATCATAATCCAATGACATAAATAAAGTAATTTATGTATAGGAATCTAAAGAGAGAGTTATACTTACAATTTTCAGGGTTACCAACTCATTACGCGTCTTTCTCTACATATACTAAAAAGATCTGAGAGTTTACGAGTACCACCATATCATTATTTCTGTTTGAAAGAGGTTTAGACGATTTTTTGTGGTACAAGCCATTATTATACCGTTTTCTGTACAAATGCTCTACAAAAAATTGGAACTTTACAGTGTTTACATACTCCTTGTCCAAAACAGACTTGGTGTCCTCATACTTTTATTTAACTGCAAACAGCTATGTCTGCCAAGATTTTGTATCTCAATGTGTCTAAATAAGTATTGCAAATATACAGAAAAGTTGATCGCTCTGTTGCTAACTTACATTCTTTATTATTCTATCATCAAACCCATCAAATACGTACTATTAAGATTTTATTCCCTATTCTACAGGGATGATTGCTCTTATGGATGACGTCACAAACGAATAATTTTTAATTTCAAAAAAATTCAACATTAGAAATCCCCAAAATTGAACTATTCACCCGAATTAGTCTAAACTCAGCCATTATTTAAAGAATAAGAAGGAAGACATACTGCATATGTGATGAACGCTCTCAAAAGGCTACGAGTAAATTTGGGGAAAGGAATTTTATTAAGATTAACTTCCTTGTTCCTGTATTTTTTTTATAGTATTACGATGGGCTATCCAAAGTTCCTAAGCTAAAATAATATAATAATACGTTACTTAACAAATTCGTTCCCAGATTAAGAGAAAATGGGCAAACTTTCCTAGTCGACTTGACTGACACTAAATCAATAAGCGTGTAAGGAACGGAAAGTAATGAGGAGAGAATCATGGAACTAGGACGAGATCATTCGAAGAAAAGATGAAATGCCGTGGTAACGTTATTACTGAACGTGTAATGTCTCTGTTAAAAAGCACCATATCATACACCTTCCAACTTATGATTTTTTTTTTCTTGGAAAGTATTGTGTGAATGGTATAAAAGAGTTAAATCTGAATAGTTCGAACTATAATTGAAGCTAATGGTTAGCTCTTCAGCCTTTGAGCACCATAAATCGAAAGTTTTCGTTGTCCTGACATTGTATACACACATTCAAATGAAATGGCCAGAGGAGTTATTTCAAAATACGAGATTGCACACTTGGGTGACAGTGACCTAATTCACTTTAGAAACGCAATATATGAAACGTTTTGTTTCAACTTGTGCCGAATATAGGCCCTGTATTGGCATATTGTGGAAGTTATTAGTCTTAAAATATACCTATTGCCCATTTTCTCTGAATTGACAAGTTGTTAATTCAATGTTTTAGATCTAAAATCTGATGATACAGTAGGTCGTAGTAAAGTAAAGATATAGAACATTCTTGGTTTTAGATTTTACAAGCTGTCGACGAATGTCTTGATGGGTATATGCAATATAAATTGATGGAACTGGTTTGAGAAGTATTCACGGAAATACAGGAATTGCTGGTTAAATAAGGTAAAAGACCCAAGCAGAACATGATTATGTACTTTGAGCGAATACTGACAATTATAATTGAAATATGTTTATATTGAGTAATTTGAATCGTGCATTTATTTACTAATCACCCAACCCAAGTTACCTATTGTTGGAAACCGAGGGTTGTATGTTGGTGACTTTTATTCAGCTAGGAGATATTAATAAATGGCTAACCTGTTTTGAATACGATAGATCAGAGTATGTTATTTTACCAAGGTAACATACACTTTAAGATATACAAATACTAAAGATTAATCTGGATACGTTTTAGTAACCGTATTTATTTGTTGTGGTTTATGCTAGGTGTAATATAATTGAAATTATAAGAGCTTTATATACTTGATATAAACGCGTAATTTTCAGCACAGAAGCAAGTTTTAATGTAAATTTACCTATACTCGGATTTCATATAAACATGTAATATCAACTAGCAAGCAGTGCTTATCGAATTTAATTGCATGATTCAAATTTACTACGAAATAACACAAAAAGTTTGACAAGGTTTTATTTAACTTTTGTGCTAGTATTAATTCCTGGAGTGAAGTAGAATAATATGACAAGTCTTTAAAAACTATCGGACGGCATTAAATATTCTACTTAATAAATTCTGGCAATTAATATTCTGGAATAAATTAGAAACACCGTTAGTAATTTAGTTTTAATCTCCACGACTGCATTATAATTTCAGTTTGAAACTATATATTCAATGGCATACCTTTATGAATGTATCTTCTTCCGCTAAACGATACAGCATGTAACAAACGATATGTGCTTTGTTGTGAATTTTCAAAACCCATCATTCAGGGAAGAAGTGGAGAGGGAGATGTTTGAAGAACAATATTGAATACTTTTGCAACTCGAGAGGGTTCACTAAATCAGGATTTCGCTTGTCTGTGTACATACAAAGACCCTAGGGCAGAATTTGTTCGCCCTCCGCAAAGAGAAAAATCTAACTGTAATCCCCTTCGCGTTTCTGCTCAACCCACACAGATAAAGCTCCTAACCTGAAAGCGAACAAGGAAAATATATACAGTATTCTAAATTTATGGGCTGAAATCTTCCAATGTTTTATCCAGGAAATTATATAAGCGAAATTCATTATAACGCGTTGTTTCGTTGTGGCCAGCGTTGTTCCCTTAGCCGTGACTGTTTGCGTACATAAAAGACTAATGGAGGGGGAGATTATCTCATGCCTCCTCAGTGATACACGACAATGTGACAAATGATGGTATTTCTATATTCTCTCTCTTCCTCCTCACTCTGAAATGACTTCCCATAAAACATTACTCGTCTTTGCAGCGCAGCAACATACATTCCACTTCCGTGCTTTCTGGCGGACAAAATTTTTAACAGTTAAATAACCGCAGAGGAATGAAATATCACTGACATTAACTTAGTGTGTAAGTAATGAACCATACATTAAAAATTAGCCTTTAGGAAGTAGGGGGATCAACAAAAGCAGCACACAACACTGTTGCTTCGAATTAATACTAGCACAAATAACCAGGGATATACTTATATGTATAAACTATCAGACGATAACGGTATATTCTGATGATATCGTTCTCTGCACTGTATCTTGATATTTTCTCAACGTCATTAAAATGGATTTAATTGAAAAATAGGATTGGACTAGTGCTTTTTGTTCCAGGTGTGATAGTCATATGTGAGGGTTACCACTATTTGTTAAAGAAAATCGGGACAGACTCTGAGGGTATCAGTACATAGGTCTTGAGGTACTTCCACGAAAAAAAAAACACTTTCAAGCTTTAAAATAGGTTTTTACGGTCATCCATAAGAATGAATCGGAACAGGATATCATTAGAGCTGAAAATGTGAAAACCCTAACCTGACAGCACTCGGATTATTTTTCTGGTTATACGCATAGCCGACCTTCGCGATCCAACAATGGACATTTCTGGTAGTAATTTTTAATTGCAATAAAAAAATATTCTGTTAAAGGTGACTACGGAAAACATTTTCTTTTCTTTCTGTGATGCAATTATCAAGAGTAATAAAAACTTGCTTCAAAAGAATCTCAGCCTTGTTAATCGCTTAATCGAGCGCCGCCATGTTATGACGTAATCAGTCTGCCGACTGCTTGTCATTAACATACATATGGTATTTGATTTGTTAGTATTGTTTAAAAGAGACAGCAAAAATGGATCGAAATAAATAGTATAAGTAGTGAAAAGCGTATATGTATGCCTCAACACGCCATTTAGTTCGTTTTATTAATTTAAAATTGATTTTTACTTTTAATACCTTTTCAAGATATTGATATATTTTGGTAGCAAAAATTTATAACACTAATTTATAGCAGCTCTTTTTTCATTATTAAATCATAGGATATTTTCTAATAATGCTGTTTAGAACTCTAGTATTTAAAAATAATTACCTATTTTTTCTGTAAAAAAATGTGGGTTTTTACATTCGACAAACGTATACTTTTTTAATGAATGCTAGTTAAGCATTTTTCAAGAACTTAAAAGCACATGAATTAATAGTGCTCGTTACTGACATCTGCTAACAATTTAACGTTCTACTTATAGCCAGTTAATATATTGAATAGTTTTAATATGTCATTGTAAATGTATTAATTAAAGCATGTAAGAAACAAAAACGTAAATTGAAACTTTTACATTGAAGTTACTCTTGCGTTTCCTGAAGTAAAATAAAACACCGCCTTTGATAGGATTCAGACAGCTTTAGGTGAAAGTATAAAAAGTTAAAAGTTTCATACGCAAACCAATTTCGCCAAATTGTCAAGACATTAAAAGTGACACAAACCAGCGATAAGAAGAGCACTGCAAGTTAAAGACTACCCCCTGTCATTGTTTCGAGCAGTTTCTGTTATTAAATATATGTTTTGGTGTTTAAACTTATTGAAGTGTGTTCTGCAGATTTGTACATTAATTATTTCGTTAAGTTATGATGTAAATGTTCTTTCTCTTTTTTGTGTTTTCGTCTTCAAACTTCTGAATAAGGAACTTAACATACGGAGAATCATATAGCTACGGAAATAGTACGGATTGATTACGTCAAACCAATCAGAGGATGATTTTCGTTGTATGACGTAGGAGACTCAATTCTCAGTATTTCATGCTATATTTCTACGTAACGGAAAACCGTAGCGCTGCAATTTCAACAACATTATATATTATTTAATCTGATGTACACAAACAAATTGTAAAATATATAAGGACGGGGAAAACGGAAATGTCCATTAATACACAGTTGACCCCATAAGGATTTCCTGACCCGAGTCTCATCCTTCCTGGACTTCTTCTGAAGGAAAAAACTAATTACTGATTTAGCTAAAAATAAATTGTGCTTTTTCTCCTTAATTTAATCAAGAAATTTTGTCTCATTTAAAAAATTCTGTATTCCATCAATAAGAAAGATGTTTACGGGAGTATGACCTTAGAAGATATAACAATTTAATCCATAAAATTGACAAAGAGTGACAAGATGCAGAGGCAAGTAATACTCAGAAATTAAACGTTTTTTTTTACAATTCTGTATATAGGCGCCATCTTGACTGACTCTTCTAAGTTTAAGAAACGAACATGGATTGGTGAAGGAACTAGCTTACAAAGAACTGTTTTACCATCATATGTTAAGGATCAAATAGTATAGAAGTAGAAACAATTAAAATCAAGATTGCATGGCCCATAGAAAGTGTAAGAAATGTAATTTGATACCTATACTATATGTTAGGAATGTCAAATATTAAAACATTATACACTTAAACTCTGAACGGTGAAAATCGAATCAATCTGCGTCCAGACGAACATAGGGACGGTCCCGAGAGAATCGGGACGAGTAGCAACTCTGTGTGTGACAGACATAGAACACATGAAAGTACAGTAACTAAAGTGAATACTTGACAAGAATTAAATATGCACTTAAGCAACACAAAATTCTATATTTCAGTTGGTTTTTACTAGTTTATAAAATTATGGTTTGGAACATAATCTTTCATGAAAAAGTTATGATTTTTTCTTCTTATTTTCGAAGGTGAATCGCACAATTAATACTGTATTAAAGTTTGAACACTTAGTGAAACATAAAATACTGCTATTAATATTTAATTAAGGTCATCAGAGGCAGCAATAGAATGGGGGACAGTATGTTGGAATGTAATCGACCATGGAATTTTATCGGTACGACTGACGGCAAAAACTGGAAAAACCTCAGTCAGGATGGCCGGCAGATGAGATCGTTGCTGGTCCTTCCGTTTGCTAAGCCAATGCTCTATTTACTAAGCTACAGCCGGTTGGTAACATTGTAGAAACTGGAAATATCAAACATGTAAATTAGCTTTGCTGGCATTGACAAGTCCTTGAAAATTTCTCTCCTGTCAAGTCCTCTATTGAATTCAGAAAATGACATTTTAGTATATAATAACGGCTTATCGGGTTAAGATTTCTTTTCGATCATTTGTATTCACTGTTGTTTACATTGTATACCCTAATATCCTGAAGTTTTGCTGCTCTGTGTTGTGCTTCCCACATATGATAATCGCTATGGTCAAAGTGTTATATTTGAAACTATGCAGCCAAAAGACACTAAATCTCTATCTCTGATAGAATTTTGTTATTTAAAGAAATGCATGAAAATAAACAAAACTCTAATTTTGGATATTACAGACCTTTGGTTTTAGTTTGAATTATTAAGTAAATGAAGGGTTATAGCAAAACCAAGGTCCACATTAAGGCTAGCTTTCGCCTTAAGTACAACCTGATAGTGGAGCAACTTCGCCATCGTATCCCATAACCACCAGATCACTAATACTCAATAAGTGCTGGAAATGAGAAAAGGATAAAAAATCAGTTTTCTTCATCGTTTCCCTCACAGAGAAAAATCGAAATGAATGCAATAACATTACACTCATGATATTTTAATTATAACCTAAATCTAAGAAAATGTCAGTAACCCCGGTACATAAATCGGAATTTTGTTGCGATTACATTTCTCTTATTGGTAAAATATCTATGACAAATTTTGTGTTTTCAAAAAAAAAAAAAAAAAAAAAATCTACAGTGGGGAAAATAACAGGTGATAAATTATTTTTCAACACTTCCGGGCTTATAGTCACTCTGTAAAGAAAATATCTACATTTAACGTCTGGGTTGATGAAGTGTATACTCGATATATATTTCTCGTCGGATGTCCATGTAGAATAGTGAAAAAGATGAACAGCAAATTACAAGATTTTACGCTCGAATAAAGCAAAAAAGTGAAAAACAAAATTAAATCAGCTGTACCTGAAGACGAGACACGAACACTTTCCAAGCCTCAGTTACGTACAGATATCATGGAAGACAATAGATGCAGTCCAATTAAAGACGTATACAAATATATGTATTTTTGGTCAGTAGTGGATTATTATTAATAAACGAGTATTTAACATGCGCATGAGCAAGAACCTGTACAATTTGGAAGAACTACTGTACCCTCGATACGATTGCAATGTGTGACGTCATAACAGTGACGTCGTTAAGTTTCTCCATTCCTTTGCTGTAAAATCATACATACAGAAAACATATTATATGTAATGGAATAAGGATCGTACAACCAAGTAGTGTAATGTTTTACATAATTCCGTTTATTAAAATAGTAAATATCCGTCAGTGTTCCACACTAGAAATAAAAAAAAATATTACATATAAAGTGATCTTAAAGATAAAGATAAAATGAATTTTATGGACGGTAACAACACTATGGCGTACGCCTTCACGAATAAAGCGATCTTGTTTAACAGTAAACAGCAAGAAGCATTCTCAGATACTTACTTATTATACGCGATAACTAGTTACCCTTGTTTTTACACTAAGATTATAATCTGGAAATCATAGTTTTTATACCTACAGGTTATATAAATCTGATAATGGGTCACTTCTCGAGTTGAAGATAAGAATAAGAATGCATGAATTATAATTAATATCCTTTGGGAAATATTAAGCTTTCAGGAGCGACCTTTAGATTTTGGTAAAGTGGGATCCGAACCATCCCGTTCAATTGACCCCGACAGGAACTGAGCCTGTGGCTACGAAAACAGAAAGCTAACGTAATGAACTCTCGGTCATCCCGAGATCCAGATAAGAACTGTTGGAGAAGATGCAGTACATGTGGCTTTCGATGAAGTAATTCAATGAAAGGATGCGCAGATATATGAAGGGAAGAATGACTTTTCTTAATGTGACGTGGGATTGTAGCATACTCCCATTAAATTTATTATCACGCATCTATCAACCAAGTTACGAACTGATATTAAAAGAAAGGTGGAAATGGAAAGAAAATAAGTTTTCACCTAAAAATGTGATATGTTTTCATTTTTATTTTTTTTTCAAAAACAATAGTACTGGTGTATTATTAATAAAAGAAAACCTTGTTATCGTTTCATCAGTGGACTAAAATTATAGTTGATCATAACAACCGTAAAAGGAAGAACCTTGGTCAGATATAGTTTGTCAAGGAATAACAAAGATGACCTGAGGGCAAGAGAACTCAGGTATATAATCGACGAACTTGGAATATTCGCTCCCCTCTTTTTACCGTTGCTCATTCACCGATTCCATTACCAACGCTCATCAACTAACACTGACCACCAGCTAGCAATCTCAACCTGAACACAAGCTATCTGTTTTACCTTATTCATCTGATCTACTGTAACATTGCTATAGTTACTTTCGCGTAAGTTAACTTGGCATATTTACCTATAATTTAATTGTTTAAAAGCATTAGTTTGGTTATCCCTGTTTCGTTGAAATTGTTCATTAATATTTTTTTTGTTTGAGAAGTATTGTATTGAGAATTGAATACAAGTATTGAGAAGCAATTCTAGTCTGAGATAAGATTCGGTGCCTCGCGATCATGTTGTAACTTAATAAATTTAATTGCAATTGGCGACAACAATAGAAATCAGATAGAGACGGCATAAAAAAACATAACCGCATTGTTGTGGCTCATTAAATTTAATGGCAATTGGCAACAAGAATAGCAATTATGTACAGGTGTCATAATAAAATATAACCGCAATTCTGATTCTTGTTATTATTTACTAGTTGTATTGACATTTCGTATTAGACTAAGAGCTAGACCAGATTTATTTACCCTAGAAAAGCCAAAAGCGCCGTAGTGGTTTTTTGAAAGCCTACTACATACACAAACAAAATATGGCAGTCTTAGTAACTATCAGTGATGGGGGTATGAAATATGATGTCATCAATATGGCCCCCATGTAATTTTCACTTCGAGGCATTGAAATGGTTGTAACTTCTCACTGGTCTGTCGTAGAGACTTATTTCTCTTTTTTAATTCAGTATAATTTTATAATAACAATATCTTGTTATGTCAATATTCTACGTAACATGTAAGCTTTTGCTGTATTTTTAGTGTCGAATATTTAAAAAAAATATATAAAGCTCTATGGAAATATTGGCTAGTTGCCCATCATTAACGTTTTCTTTTTCTGTTTCAGATAAACAGCAATAAATAAATGAAATGGAAGGAATTAAAAAGGAACAAGTGGAATGCCTCATTCACAAATATGGAGTTTACAGTGAAATTATCATGCTAAGGACAATACACGGCGCAAAGTTAAAGAAGCAGCCAACAGAAGACTCAATACGTGGAAGAAATCAAAGTATAGTGAAACTCTACGTGATAGTTTTGATGCAAATCGACACGGATATCATCTGACATGCTATAGACAATTCCTAAGTTAGAAGTAAAGGACTCTTCTCAAGCCAAGCCGCTTCCTCTGAGATCATCTGTGTCAAGTGACCTGCAGTCAGCTTCTACATCTGGGGTGCATTTTATGTGGAAAGAAATGCATTTTCAGTGGAAAGAGAAATTAAATAAAGGGAAGAGAAAAAATGTTAGGTAACTGTGAAAACTGGAAGCTGAGAGCTCCATAAAGGATGCTGCAACTGCAATGCAAGATGATGTGATGCTCATCAAAATAAAGGATGTAAATTTTGTTGAAAGTAAATCCGATAACATCATTCCTGTCGAAAAGAGTATCTTAATAGGGCAAAATCGTATCAACTGCAAGGGGAAAGTGTGCCAAACAAAAGTGATACTAGAATCAAGAGTAGCTACAATCAGCAGATACATGACTCAGCATTTAAAAGAACTGTAGACTATGTTCAAGCATACATCATTGATTCCAAAAGAGCACAATTTCTGTATTCAATACATGCAAGACACTGTATTTATCTGACAGAAGAAGGTCTATGTAGTTTTTCATACAGTGCTCAGAAGCTTCATGACAAACTAACAATGTTCTTTGGAGATAAGCTTCATTCAACCAAATTAAGCAACAAACAAGGTTTAGTGTTGTATTCACATGAAATTTTGTCTGTTGAATCAGTCGCTCTTGCAACAGACTATTTGTTTACTATCGAATCGAAAGTAGAAGAGGTGGCATTGTATCTCCGGAAAACCGTACTTACTGAAGCTCGAGGATCAAAGTTAAAGCATTCTCTTACTGTCTAAGATATTCTATTGGGGGAGTCTAAATGTCCACAAATGTTAGAATTATTTTTCAAAAATCTCTATAGTGGTTCATCAACGCCAGTAACAAATGTCAGAGTTCAGAGAAGAAGTCATCAGCTCAGGACTCATTCTTTTATTTGCAGTGGAGGCAGAATAAAGCCAACGAAACATTTGTCTCTGGGTCTTAGCATAAAAAGCATAACATGCAGTAGAAAAATTATAGAAATATTAAATCATTTTGGACATTCAATCAACTATCATTATGTCGAAGAACTTGAAACAGAAATTGCCTTATCACAAGAGAATAAGGTAGGAGTAACGCCTGAAAATATTCAGCAGATTCCAAATCTTTTTACCGGTTTGACCTGGGACAATTATGATGCAAATCTGGAAACGCTCTCAGGCGAAGGGAAACTACATGATACTTTTGGTATTTGTTGTCAAAACGAGTAGGAAGTTGTTCCAGCCAAAAAAGAGGTTAATGATATTTCGGAAGCCATGAAAGAACCACTTAGAAAGTTAAGAACCTTTCAGTCCTCCTCTAGGATTTTAGAACAATACCCAAAGAAACCCAGACTAGTAAATAGTATTTGCTCCTCTATTATAAAGTGTCCTATAAGCAATGACTGGGAAGCAAGTTTGAAGAAAGATTTTCGTTGGATGAGTTCAGCAGAGTTGTGTCAAATTACACCAATGCGGATAGGATGGAACGCGAAAACAACTTTTGATTTGTTACCAGTTCAAAAAATTGATTACATGGAAAATATTTGCTTACCACCAACTAGGGCAGACGTTGTTCTTGAAACGATGAAAATCTCCCAACAGCTTGCTTCTGAATGTGGAGAAACTTGTGTGCTTGTTCATTACGACCTAGCAATAGCCAAACGTGCGCTCTGAATGCAAAATCAGGAAAATCCACGTTTTGACAATGTCTTTATTTGCTTCGACTCTTTTCATATTGAATTAGCATTTTTTGGAGCTCTCGGATATTTTCTTGATGGGTCGGGAATAGAACATATTTTGACTGAAAGTGGTGTTCTTGCATTTGGCTCACTGCAAGGATTCTTGAAGGGAAAGCATTACAACCGATGTAAAAGCATTCACATAATATTATCATCACTGGCTTTGCAACGTAGTCACTTTAAGAAATGTTTACAAACATGTGATGGAGTAAGACCTCAGAACTGAGAAAAAATGAAAACTCTAGTGATGATTTGTAATGCAAATTTGACAGAAGATAGCCTAGAAAAAATTTTGAGTGAGCCTGATCTAATGCAGTTGTATGATTAATATAAAATTTACATAGATAAAACAAGAAAAGGCTTGGTAAAACAGCACAGTTATTCCAAAACTATATAGATTTCGTGGAAATTTACAATTTTTTCTCCAGAGCATACAGAACCGGCAATGTTGACATGTATACACAGGCTATAGAGAAAATGTGCCCCATTTCCTTTGCCTGTAACAGACCCAACTATGCTCATTGGATGACTGTGTACCTCCTAAACCTTCTCAACATCGAAGAGTTATATGCCCAGGGGCAAAAAGAGCTCTTTCTAATGGAGGATTATCCATCAAGCGCTCAAGCCACTCTTTTTCTCGTGTCCCGGTGGACATGGAATTAGAACAAACAGTAAATATAGATGCTCCGTCAAGATTTGGTGGCATAATTTGCTAATTCCGAATCCTCCAAAGTAAGACGGAAGAAAACAAGGTCTATCAAGAGCAAAATCGTCACTCATTTGATAGAGTTAAGAGGAATATTAAATGTTAGAGATACAAAAGCGGAACTTCAGGTCCCTCGGATAAACAGAGACAACGAGGATGTTCTTGAAATCATAAATACAATGGACAATGTTCTGAATCCTTTCAATGACACTGAGCCAGATACTTCCCTTATAAACTTATCTACTGGTCAAGTTATTAGGGCTGAGAAGGCCGATAGACTAATACAAACTTATGAAGAAAAAAACAAGCTGCCTTTGAAATATTTAAAGGTTTGTGTGCAGTGGATTCTCAAAGTGTGGAAAGACCGATAGGGAAAAACATGGTTAAAAACTGTGCAAACATTTTAGCTCAAAAACCTACTAAGAGCCAAACAAACTTTGAGGCTATGAAATGCATACGAGATCTCTTTGGAAGACTCCTTTATCTTTCAGCAGTTTAACAATGGGACATTGAAAAAGTGATTGGATTTCCGCTCACACCAGTACCCCTTCCTTTAGGCAAAATTGGAGGTTATCTGAATAAAACCATTAATAGCAAGCTTATGCATAAATTAGATGAGTTTCAAAACTCAAGTAAAGAAAGTCCATGCCTGCTCATGCTGTAATGTTTGATGCAATGTTTATGGTACATAGCATGAAGTTTCCTACAACTTAGGGAGATGTAGTATACAAACTACTAGAAAACATTTGCAGCACAGCTACTGAAGAGGTTCACCTGATTTGCGATACGTACGTGACTCAAAGCATAAAATATGCTGAACACGACCATCGCTATGGGGAATCATTATTGGGTAACATAATCGTGACAGGACCAGAACAGAAAACACTCAAAAAACTTCAAGAGTTCTTACGGAACATTTCATTTAAGTCCTCTCTCCTTGCTTTCATTAGCAATGAATGGAAAAAGGATAAGTACATAAATCTTCTGTGTGAAAGAGCACTGTATGTTGCTACTGAAGATGTATGCTATCAATATAAAAGACAGAACAATGTTATGAACTGCATACAAATTCCTGAACTTAATTGTCATCATTAGGAAGCAGATACGCGCATAATTTACCATATCCAGTACATAGGTCAGCAACATAACTCAAAAAGAAATATTGTCCTTCGAGCCAATGACACGGACATTCTTGTGTTGCTGGTGTACCATCAAAGGCACTTCCAGAACTGTAATGTGTGGATGGAGGAATGTGGATTAGCGTAAAATAACACAAGATGATTTATAGATGTTACCAATATTGCAGAAGAACTTGGCAAAAGTTTGACTATGGCACTACCTGGCTTCCATGCATTGGATCGGACTTTACTGGAGCTTTCGCTAGACAAGGACAGATTAAACCTTTCAGCATAATGTGTAATAGTACAGCACATATGAAGTTTTTTGCAAGTATAGGAGAGGAAGTGGAACTCAAAAATAAGTTGTTTACTTATACTGAGCAATACGTGTGTTCCCTGCATGGACAGACTTTTTGCACATCAGTCACACAAGCACGATAGTAGAGTGGGGGCACTTGACGCGGTTTTCTCAAAAATTGCCTCTTTTTCCTAGGCCGCCTGTTAGCCAGGAGTCAATTTTTCAGGGCTGTATGATATATGGTGTCATGCGTATCGTCCAGGTATGAGAAATGGAACACCTTGTTTTCAACCTCTATTTTATAAAAGGCTACGAACATATTTTGCAACCCCTATTTATAAAAGACTACGAACACGTTTTTCAACCCTTATTTAACATAGTAGAGATGAACTACGACCCCTCTTTTAACCCCACATAGTGCATAAGGCTATGACCCCAATTTAACATAGCAGAAATTACACTAACGCTATAACCCTCTAGCACAAGGCTACGACCCCTACGGCACCTTTTTCCAACCCCTAATTAACATGGTATAAAAGGCAATGAACACATTTTTCGTCCCCCCTATTTAATTTAATTCACATTATAAAAGAGTGCGAGGCTATTTTACGACCTAACCCCCTAAATACACTTGGGGGTTGTGAATTTTATTATAATTTAATCTATTACATAAAAGACTATGAGGCATATTGTAGATTTCAAAAATGGCATAAAGTTAATGAATATATTTTTCAACGCCCCTTACGCCTTCTAACACTACACCCACATAAGGCTTCGATTTATTCTCTACGGTCCATCCCCTATTTTATAAAAAACTACGGCGCCTTTAACATAGCACAGCTTAGACCAGTGGATAATTTATTTTGCAACCCTTATTTATTATAGTAGAGATTTTATAAAAGACTACGAAGTCTTATTTAACATAACAGAAATTTGAAGTCAAATTCTGTACCACACCCTATAACCTAGGCAGAGGTCAAATTATGCTTTCACATATGGCATGGGGAAATAAGTACAATTTGTAAAAAAAAGTGGTCACCTCGAGGTCAAAGGTTAAATATATAACCCTGTATATTTCGTAAAGGGAACAACATATTAACATTCTGTTTTCAGTTTCGGTATATAGGTAGTAAATAGTTTACGTGAAAAAAGTGGTGACCTTGAGGTCAAAGATCAAATATGTAACCCTGTATATCTCGTAAACGACTAGACATATTGAAATTCTGCTTTCACATCTGGTATGTTGAAATTAATTACTATTTATGAAAAAAGTTGTGACCTCGAGGTCAAAGGTTAAATATTTAACAGTGTATATCTCGTGAACGGCTAAACATTGAAATTTTGTTTTCATATTTTTTTGGTATGTGGGAAGTAAGTACTATTTGTAAAAAAAAAGTGGTGACCTCGAGATCAAAGGTCAGATATTTAAACACTGTACATCTCGTAAATGGTTAGACACATTGAGATTCTGTTTTCAAATTTTGTTATGTGGGCATCGAGTGACCTTGGTACTTTTTATTCTATAACCAATTTATGAAAAAAATTCCTTTAAATATACTAAAACAAAAGACTACAGTCACTTTTTTCTAAAAAATTACACAGGGCCTCCACCATAGTCTACACTGTAATAAAAATTTTAAGTTTTTTTGTGTAACTTAACTCATCTGTCTATTCATCTTGCAATCCCCCACACACACACATACACACACACACACACACACACATGGTTTACGGAGAACGTAGCCTCGCGCCAGGGACCTACACACATGGGTTACGGAGAACTTAATCTCGCGCCAGGGACCACCACATATACTTGGTTTACGGAGAACTTAATCTCACGCCAGGGACCATTCTCATAAACGAATAAAGCATAATATCGCTAACATTAATGTTGCCAGTTGAGAATTTATTTAAGAATTCCTGTAGTGAATAGCCAGATGCACGACATGTTAAATAGAGAAAAAAATAGTGTCCACAGAAATGAAATAAATCACCTTGTATACGTCTATTTTCCACGTGCAAAATACACAGTTTCGTTTTAGAAACCTTATATGATACGGTATATATGGTGGAGGCCATAGCTATCAAAATATTCACCGTGCCCTGAGTCAGAAATATAAACAGCAACCCAATGTTCACCGGGCTTATTACTAGGATCAGTATTTATAATAATGGCTGCAGGAAATGTATGGATAAAAGGAGGTAGTTGATCTGCAGCATATACACCTATAAAATGGTTTCTAGGCAAAATCTGTTGTAATGCCTCATAAAGTTCAAGGGTATTTAACATTTTTCTTTTAATTAATCAACATGCACGGCAGTGCATGAGCCAAGTTCTTCACGTCAGAAAACGTCAGCACTGCCAGAAGCATGTTATACAGGAACAAGAGTTTATGGCAAAATCGACGATTTTGGGTCCCCGTAAGAAAAAAGATGTTAAAGATAGGAATATGAGCTTTTGTCGTTAAGGACATATGGGAAATATGTGCAGATGTACAAAATTTCATATTCGTATCTCAAACTATGTTCTAGTTGTGAACCCCTGAAATTGCACATTTTAGGCTAACTGACTCACTCACTCACTCAATCACTGACTGACTGACTCACTCACTCACTCATCATATTGTTTAGGGTGTTTGGAGTAAGCTAGAAACATGAAATTTGGTATGAAGGTAGAGGATGATAAGTAGATAAAGGAAAAATTCCGACATTTTGAAAAGGTCACCATCTTGGATTCAAAATGGCCGCCAAACCTAAAATTTCAAAGAATACACAGCCTAAACGACTAAAGATAGAACAGTGAAATTTGGTATGAAACTACATCATTGATAGCAAATTAAGAAAACCTTTTAAAAATTTGAAAAGTCGCCATTTTGGATTCAAAATGGCCGCCAACCCTAAACTTTTAAAGAATACACAGCCTAAAAGGCTGCCGCTAGAATAATGAAATTTAGTTTGACAGTACAACATTATTAGTAGATTATGAAAATATTACAAAATATCTCTAAAGACGCCATCTTGGATCCATCTGGTATCATCAATCCATTTTCCAACTGCTTGAGCCAGAGATACGAAATTTGGCATAATGATGTATTATCAAGAGTAGTTTAGGAAAACATAACAACGTTTTAAAAAATTCACCATCTTTGATTCAAAATGGCAGCTGAAATACCATTTTTCACATCGTTCGAGATAGAGAAATG
>JAGDQP010037392.1:8123-18641 GCA_022664845.1 Lepisma saccharinum | reverse complement strand
GAAGAAAGTACTGAAGATTTCACCATATACACTACATTTCAATATGTGTAGTCCATTTCCAAAAGCGGCCTTGTCCACAACAAATAAAATTTAGCTATTAGCATTATTGGGTTCATTTCATTATTTTCTGACGCATTAGTAAGGTCTTATGATTCCACAATGCCTGTAAAATCATTTATTTATCATAAGAAAGTCAAGGACAGAAACAAAAATTAACAGCAACATTTGTATACCTATATTTAATCTTTCCCATTTTTTAAAATATAAAATCTTGGTAAAGTAAAACTTCTACCACATGGCTGCAAATTTTCCCTACGTTTGAAAAATAAGAAGTGTATTACAAGTGTTTTTGTCGAGTTCCTGATATTTATGGCGCTTGGACAAGGGCGGTTTAGGAAATGGACTACACATACCATACACACACTTCTGCTAAAATATATTCATCGCATGGACTGAACTCGTACGTATCATAAATAGGTTCTCGAATCATTTGTAACATGTTTATAATTGCTTAAAGATTTTAAGCTTGTGGACTTTCTTTAATCATCTGAAGATACATTTCTTCTTTGGGCTTAACTTCCGTACACTGTTCACAGGAAAAGAACACAGAAGAAGGCACGCGTGAACAAAACCTGATCCAGGGCTAACTGCCCAGTCAGTATCCATTAGCTAGCACTTGACACTAAAATACGCTACTGGACGCACGTATTATTAGGGTAGACTGGAGCTAGTTGCCACACTTTTTAATTTTTTCGAAAATAAGATCAAAATTGGATCCAGAAACTAATATTTCTGTGGTATATTCTGCTGTCCTCCTTTATAGCATATCTAATTTTGGTTGCCTTAACTTCCTAGGGGACTGAGTGACACTAAAAGGAAACAGGAAGGGTCACATGTTGCAACTTGCCCCATATACAGAGCATGTTGCAACACTGCATGGGGCAAGTTGCAACAGTAAAAATATTGAAAGGTACAGTTCTATTCAAACAATATTTATCGTATATTACCTTATACATATATAAGAAAACTATTTGACTGACTACTCATAGAATACTTACTCAAGAAACTTAACAAATGAAATGAAAGGATATAAAACTGTTATATGCTCACTGACTATTAACATTAACTTAAAAAGCTAAAACTAAACATCCAAAAGTTTACATTTGACAGTGAAGAGTAGCAGTCTTTCAGTAAGCATTACCATTTTTCCTCAAATGCCAAGATGGTACCTTCAACTTAGGCTCTGACCAACTCCTCCCCACATCCTTTCCTCTCCCCTATCCCGAACTGACCCTTAGATGTCTAAAGGCCATAAGTAAATTCAAATTCACACACCAATGCTTTCGTACAATGTTGTCGCGTGAAAGGCGATACACACTGTATTGAGAGCAACCATAAAGTACAGAGAAATATGTTGTAGAATGTGAATCCCTAACAGGTCACACCAAATGAATAAAGAAATAATACAAAAGTCAGCTGCCCCGCGATTACATGCTGACGGATAATTGACAATTGAAAATGAGGAGCGAGAGGCGAATAAACTCAAACGTGACCTTGAAACACATTCACTGCAGCACATCTTCGCAAATAGATTGATGCTGCGGTGAACTATTAAACTTCAGGAATAACTCTTATTTCATCAACAGCTTACTATTATGCAGCTTTGAGTGTTTTAATTATAAGTTTAAGTAGTGGAAATACAACGTTTAAGAAATTCTTTTGGCGAGGGTGTTGCAACTTCTCCCATACCTTACTGTTGCAACTTGACCCAGTAGCATATGTTGTTATGCTTTTCTACACGATCGCCATTTAAGCAGCTCTGCAGTAACAACAACATCTGCATATTATAGTTGAATAATACATTATTCCTCCTGACAATTACAAAATCTCATGCAACAGCACAATTCCGACACATTCACTACGATCCTACTTCTGTACAAATTACTTACCTATGTGAAAAAAACTATTTTATGTTCTAAAAATTCTGAAATCAAAGTGATTGTCTTCAAACATCATGTAACAACTCACTACACAATGGCGCCTCAAAACCACCATGCGCACGCTCTCACTCTGCTCGCACGCCAGAGAACTAGCAGTGTTACAACTAACCCGCTGTTGCAACTAGCCCCAGTCTCCCCTATTATTTGGCAGCAATTTAGAAGTTTGTGACGCGTTTTCTGACACAGCAAAAACATTGTATGGAGCAAAAACGTAGATACTACGGAAGACTGAAGAAAAAACTGGAAGCCTTTAAAATGTGGACATAGAGAAGAATAGATCAGCTGGATACAGAAGAAGCGGAATGAAGAAGTGCTGAGGAGATTATGTAATTTGAATTTATTTTAAAGCCTTTAGGCAACTATGGCTCAGGCCGTATGAATGATAATGGGATGAATTGGTGGAATGAAGAAAGTGGGAGGAAACGGGAGCACCCCGGGAAAACCCACGCACACGGTGTTTGTCCACCACAAAGCCCACATGGTATGAGCAGGGATCGATCCGACGACCCCTAGCACCAGAGGTGAGCGCTCTACCAACTGAGCCACCGTGGCCCCAAGAGGAGATTATGTGAGAGACGAACAATACTGGAGACAATATAAAGAGAGAAGAAAGTGGTTAGGACATTGACTGTGCAAAGATGGTATACTATGGAATGCAATTGATGGTGTGTTTAAGGAAAAGAGAGGAAAATGAAGAATTCAACTCTTTGACAGTATTAAGGAAGACAAATTGTATGTTGAGGTAAAAATGAAAGTGCAATATCGGGATGAATGGAGAGGGCTTAAGACCCTGCCTCTTCCGACAAAACGCTACTGGTAATGAGTGAGTATCAGCTTAAATAAAATCAAAAAGCTTCTAGGTATCTTTTACTTTGAGAACAAGTGTGATTATGTATTTAAATAAGTGACTAAACGGCTAATTACACACCAATATTAATAGTGAAAGAATGGCAAGAAAGTAAGCAGTATTTTAAGGGAAATATTTTTTTTACGCGAAAGCTTTGTCATATAAGCTTCGACTTATCAAATCTGCGATACTTTTACGACTTTACAAAGTTTCTGGGAGGAAAATGCTAAAGGAATATTGATGACATATTATGCATTCTACAACACCTGTAAACGTGAATTCAGAGGAAATGCAGCACAAAGAACCTTCAATATGTAGCAGTCAACTCCAATGACAAATACTTTCAAACGAAATTTATATAGGGAGACCCATTTGAAAGCGCTACGGATTTGAATTCCCGCATTGAATTAGGATTTGTTCAAAATACGATTACGAGACTTGAATTTATTTACAGCTTGTAGGTATCTTAGGCTCAGACAGGGATACGGTAGGGGAGAGGATGTAGGAAAGTACTACCAGTACCATCCCGGCATTTGTCTGGTGTGACAGAAATTTTCGTAGGAAAAACCTGTCAGGATGGGCGGCCGCTGGTATCATTCCCAGGACCTTCCGATTGCTAAGTAAACGCTATACCACTGAGCTACGGCTGCTGGGTAACCCGATTATGGGGGCAAAGCTATATCGAGATATTGGTGGAATTTTAAATTCAAATTTAATTTTTAAGGCCTTAAGGAAACTGTGGCTCAGGCGTTATGAATGGTTGGTGAAGAAAGTGGGAGAAAACGGGACAACCCCGAGAAAATCCACGAACACAGTGTTTCTCCACCACAAAGCCCACATGGCACGAGCGGGGTTTGAACTAACGATCCCAAGAGCCAGAGGTGAGTGCTCTAACCATTGAGCCACCGCGGTCCTAACTACTGGTGGAATATTTCCAACATTTACTATTAGAAGTATGGCGTGTCATCTTATCATTTCTCATATACAGGGTGAGTCAAAAGTCTAGGTTCGCTTTACTCTAGATTCTGAGGGAAATGAGGTACAAGTATGAAACTTTTCGTAACACTTAAGATGTATGCGGGAAAACTTTCTGGCAGTATGGTGGGGTTTATCAGCCATCGTGGATTCTTCTGAAGAATCTTAAATGGAGAGGCGTCATGTGGCACGTCATTTTAGGTAAGATTTTCGTAAGAAATTGATCGGTAAAGTCAGAATTTCAAGTACCTATAACCCATTGTTTGTTAGCATTGAGTGTTTAAATGAAACACTAAAATTAGAGCAAACAAACAACTGGTTACAAATGGTTACACACTGACTTCGTCAATGAATTTCTCATGGAAATCTAGTCTAAAATGATATGCAACATGACCTTCTCTGCATTTAAAATGCTGGAGATGAATCCAAGATGGTTGCCTCCAAGATGGCCAATATTCCCCGTTATATCGCCAAGAAACTTTTCCGTACCCAGTCAATGGTACGCGAAGTTTCATACTTGTATCTCTATTCCTTCAGAATATGCAGTAATCAGAGTATCTCTGCCTTTTGACTTACCTTTTACATGAGAAATGATAAGGTGATACACTACATATCTCTAATTACAAGTACTTGAAGTGTTCCATGGATATCCCAACATCGTTGTGCCCGCATAATTACATTCTGATCATCGCATCGTAGTTCATTACACGGATTGGGATCTGTACAGGTTTTAAATGGACCACCCTCTATTTTTACATATATACCTTCGTAGGTTCAAACATTAAAACAACGTAAGATATGAATAACCCTGAAAGAGAAAAAATACAAACGGAAAATTAGTGGCAATGGGTATTTTGTGTGAATCCATGATTGTACTGTTTACGCTCTATGTGCATGATTATATTATTTCTAATCAATGTTTAACCCTAGTAGCACCAAGGGGGGTATATTATACTACTGTTTTTTATTTGTTTATCATTCGTGCTTCAAATAAATTCACAGATCATTGATACTTATCCTATTTGTAAAGAATTTCACAAACTACATTTACAAACATATTTCATACTCGTTCTTCATTTTACTTTCTCTTTATATTTATTCCTGGCGGCAATTTTTGAACCCCTTGGAACTCCATGATATATAAATTCTATAGAATTATTATGAATTTATATACAGAAAGAAAGTGTCCCATTGTTGAGTATGATAATCTGATTACTGACATGTGACTTATTGTTGCGCACATAGGAGGGGAGAGGATGAAGTTTGTTTGAGAACCTGTGGTTTTAGCATTGTTGTAATCTAGTTGGTAACATTTAATGAATTATGAAAGTTATATTCAGTTGCTTTACTGTTATAAGAAGGAAAGATTTAGTTTTGTTCTGTGTGTGGAATAAGTTTGTGAAAATTAGTAGAATCCCATTCCAGTTTCGCCGACCAAATGCCGCCGTCGAACCGACGACACCTGGCTTGCTGGGTTGCCACTTGAAAAGTGTCCTATATCCAATATGGCGGATTTCAAGATGGCGGGCACGTTTATGATGTGCTCCAAAATGTAATCCCTCTCTACTATTCTACATTTGTGTAGTATGATGCTTCAGTTCCTTATCGGTTTGTGAGAAACACGGCTATACAGTGGGTCCATTCACATATCAAGCGGCAAACTCTCAGTGAAGATAACTCCGACACCGTAACAGGTAGGTCAAATCTGACACCTGGAATGACTTTTTTGGAACATCCACGTATTGTTCAATATGTGACACAACACACTTGCTATTTTAAAAAAATACCACCATCCAATATGATGGATTTCAAGATGGTGGCTACATTGATCACCTACTCCAAAATGTAGCCGGGACGGGCGTAAGCCATAGTGCTGTTACCGCCCATACAATTCATTTTATCTTATCTCATCTTATCCAAAATGTAGCCCTTCTCCGCCATTCCACGTTTGTGAACTACGATGCTTCTTTTTCTGGACGGTTTGTGAACTACAAAGCTATACTGCAACTTGTGACTCATACTATACACTTTATCTTTTTACTTACTATATATGCATGCAATTTGTGACAAACTGGTACGCGGTGCAACTTTTTAAATATCATTTTCGACTTGAGCAAACCAAAATACAATCATAATGTCTGAAAATAAGAAAAAATGTTTTCATTGTTAGCCAGTGTAATCAAATTGTGATTTTGTTCAAGGAGATCGGTTGGCAAATCTCCCTCCTGATACTCCTAGGGTTAATATAATCAATTATGTGAATAGCTTACGAAGTAAGAGATTTGCAGCGTTGCATCATGAAGAGAAACTTAAAATTAAGTAAGCAGCTCAAGAAACCATTACTAGATCTAAATATTCTATAGAACGCTTAAACCCAATTCTACACGGTTTTTAAAAGGAGCATTTACTGAGATAACACAAGATACGTGGCTGTGAAATTAGAATTACATTATTTAGGTATCCCGGACATTTACTTTGTGGCGAAGAGTTATGGGAGAAAACAGAAGTCATTGATTTAAACAATTTGAGTACACTACATAGAAACATGAGTCCTCAGAAGAAACATGAGAAGTTTAATACCGCAAGGAAGATTAGCTATGCTTCCATAAAAACGAACCTTATGATGGGAATACCAGACTTCAAACAGCTCGTGAGATATTTATTCAAATCAAAGAGACAAGAATAGCCTTCATATTTTGATTGTAATGAATTGAATTCAGTATTATAACTAACTGAAAAAAAAATACTAGAATAGTTTATTGCAGGAATAAACCTAAGGCATTTATCTAAAGTACACGAGTTAGTACTACATTTAAGTTTTATACAGATCTCTGTAGTCAAGAAAAAAATCTAAACTGTGTACTTAATATTGTAATTACATTATTCTTCTTTTAGGTTTTTCAAAATTATTACGAAGCGACTTAGGTCCTTCTGTGCAATACTTTTTAAGTAATTCGTCTATAACTTTATACGTTGCATAATTTAATATTTCATTGATCAAATACCAAATTCTACCTTAAATAGTGCAACACCCAGAAAAAGAAAAAGCAGCCACCGGTCTCCATTGCCTTGGGCATGTATCGCATTTCTCTGGGCCTTCTCTATAGTTTATAAAGTACGTTACTTCATGGTTTACTAAACTTGGAAAGCAGAAAAATGTCTGCAAACGCAGTAGAGGAAGAACAAACCATGAGATATCTCCCTGATGTGATCATGGTTTGTTGAGGTGGAAGAAGGTCGTCCGAGTCCAAGATCTGTACCGGTCGTCTTTCTGGCCACTTAACCACATCAACCACTCATGATACTACGTTCGGTTCCTAACATTTCATACATCAAGGGCTGACCATTCATACCTCGTATCTACAATTTTTATCACCTGAAGTTGGTGTCTTTTTATTGAAAGGAGAACATTTGGCAGACTTTTCAGCTGAAACTTCGTTTAAAATAAACTGGATGTTTATTATATTCTTTTCTTCAGTTCACAATGGTTGTGGTGTCCTCAAATCTTGCAACGTTAATTTAACTCATTTCTCGACATCATAGAATGATGAGATTTTGCACAGCGACGTAATTCCATTATTACTTTCATATATTTATATATTTTAAAAGCATATTTTAATTTTTCTTTTTAATACGGACCATAGTAACTCGAAAAATGTATTCGAACACCGAAGTAACTCGAAAATAATAATAGGTCTAATAAAAAACACTTTTTAAAGACATACTTTTCTTAAACAATTCGTACTAAAAAGTAAAAAAAAAGAGAAATGTTTATGCATGGTAAAAAAGAAAAACCTTTGGCGCTCCAATTCAAGAATTTTTAATAAGTGGACGTTCACAATGGTTGATCGTGTCCTCAAATTTTGCAACGTCAATAATTTAACTCATTTCCCGACGTCATAGAATGATGAGATTTTGCACAGAGACGTAAGTCGGGTGACAATACAATATTTCATTGTTACATATATTTCTATATATTTATAGATTTTATAAGCATTTTTTATTTTCTTTACTATGAACTTTTTTATTCTAAAATAAATACTAGCCGTGGATGATGCGTTTTGCTAGTTGCAGAATACTTTGATTTGGGTCACAAAACATTAGCTTCAGAAAAAGTATCCGAACACCGAAATAGATAAAAAAAAATGTATATAATTAAAAACTTTTTAAAGACATACTTTTCTTAAACAATTCGTACTAAAAAGTGAAAAATAATTTTGTTTATGCATGACTAAAAGAAAAGCATGGGGCGCTCTCTCATATACAGCCACTTTATAAATTCTTGAATTGGTGTGCCCCATGCTTTTCTTTAAAACTGTAAAAAAGTTTTTTTTTAAATTACTGTTTTACGAACTTTCAACTGGAAAGTCCGCCAATTATTCTCCTTTCAATTAAAAGACAATAACAACTTTAGGTGACTGCAATTGTGATACGAGATACCAACGGTTAAACCTCGATGTTCCGTTGGTCTTCCAACATTATTTATTCTTATGTTGTTACAAACTGGAGGTTACGTTCACGTGCACTCGAGGGTCAGTAGTTCGATGTCTAATGCTGAATGCGTATGCAGCAAAATCCGCCACTACTCTCAGCGTGTTTATATGCGCACTAGTAAAAAATGTTAAGTTTCTAACGAATTTCGCAGATGTCTCATAAATTTTCTGTCATTATACTCCAAACCTGCTTTCATCACCTCTCCCATTATGGTTTTTTACTTTGCTAGTTGGCTTGATCGGATACTTTCTCCAAATCAATAAATCCTTAATGCACTTTCTCACTTCTCTCTCTCTCTCTCTCTCTCTCTTTTTTTCTTTTGATCTTCCCTACTGTTTGAGAGCATCAGTATTTTAAAATTCTAACGCTATTACCTACAGCAATTCCTAAACGGTGGAGAATATCAAAAGATTTTTCTTCTGTAGGAATACTTTAAAATTCAATAATAATTCCAATAAAATGAAAACTGTTCCCAAGTTCTTTGCAATTTAAGTAAACCTTCACAAGCAGTATTTTCTATTCGCTACCATTTTCATAATAACCAGCATTCATTTGTATACATGCGTTTTTATCAATCCATTTATTTTGTTCCAATGCTCTACAATCGCCTTCAATAAGTGAATGCTTGAATGGCAATTTGTTACAAAGGCCAGTTCCGCTTCACACCATTAGCCAACGAACACAATGACAAAGTCGCACACGCATAGATACCACCTTGGTATAAATACAATTAAAAAGTCCCGTCACGCAAGGAAGTGAATTGGATAGCCAAGTTCATGTGTTAGCAGCTATGAAATAAATCATGGAGCTCAAGGAGCAATGGAAACATATGAAATATAAACGAATAATTCATTTTCTCAATGGAGAACACGACAACGATGATTTTGGTATTATGAATAACTATTCTGCTCAGGAGACATTTACATATTCAATTTATTGTTGTTTACACGGCTCTGCGGACGACGATCGTAATTTTTTAACCGTCAGATATCTCCACTACCAATCTAAATTACCGTGTATGCTTTTGTGGTGCGTGACATAGAAGCGAGGGGAGAGAGATGTAACTAGATATGAACAACAAAAAATCTTGAAATATGGTGGGCGGTTTTCTGTAGACTTGAAAATCATTTTTATACCTTGATGCCTATGCCCTGCTAGAGAAAAGTTCTAGTACAAACTAACACTAAGAATTTCAGAATATTGACAAATTTGTTACAAAAGAATAATACAATTATAACTTGTTATAAAGCTAGCTTATTCATTTTATTTAGTTACATAAATGGATTAAACCGACATTCACGCCCAAGCTTGTCACAAGTTCGACAGATGAAGTCTCTCGTCAAACACCTTCAGGGAAAAATATGACAAGGAATCTGTATTCGCCTAATGGGACTGAATGCAATCCTGGAAAATATGTGTCGCAGTGATAATCAAAAGTCAACAGCCTTCGTCACTAACTGTGGCAGGTATATGCGGCAAAAATTCTTTCTGTTGGGACGAGAGAGAAACTTTCCCAAAAATCGAGACATATTCTGGACAATAAATCATCCGGAAATTCAGAGTAGTCAGAACTTCTCGACTCTCTCTACTTCCCGAATGGGCAGTAGCTTCCTGTCTGTCGAGACTTTCCTAGTTGTCGGCAACTTCCCGATTGTCCACATTTCAATAGTGGTCGTTACTTCCAGACTGTCGAGACTTCCTAAGTGATTGGTACTTCCCGAGTAGTCGATATTTTCCGGAATTCGAAACCTTTGGAGTGGTCTGTACTTCTCGACTTTCGAGACTTCTGGTGTGGTCTGTAGTTCTTGTCTTTCGAGACTTAACGAGCACTTGTAAATTTCCGATCTCTAGGGAATAAAGATTCGTGACTTTCCGATAATCGGTACTGAACTCCCGAAAGTCGAGTAAAGGATGGGAATTATTTTCTCGATTTTCTTCCTCGATTCTCCTCCTCTGTTTTATTTAACTCTTTTATAAGCAGAAAACACTAGAGATTTAAGTATATCAAACGGCTGTGTTCGTTCAATCATGTTCATCCTCCTTTGACTACCCGCAAATCTATCTGTGATAACAAAGGACCATTTACATCTTGGCAGGACAGTAAAACAGGAGTATTTGGGGTGATTTCACTCCTCTTCACACATATTTGTGAATTAGCCGAAGACAAAGGACAATGTTCATCTTTACATTTATTACTATACA
>JAGDQP010037391.1:2590-18642 GCA_022664845.1 Lepisma saccharinum | reverse complement strand
GATATTTGAAGAATTTTCTAGTACAGACCGTAAAAGAGTAGTGGAAAGGGATGAGTGGGTGGGGGTCGTGGACGCCTGTTAAACAATAAGCAAAGCTGAGATAATTAGATTAAAAATATTTCACTATAAATTACTATTAAATTTGAAGCAGCTAGGAAATAATGATTACTTGAACAAGGATGATAAATAATTTGTAACTAAATCTAGTGACTTTTAGTAAATTTTATTATAGTTGGTAACACTTAAAATTCGAAGAAAGTCCCTGACGTAATTCGAAGAAAGTCCCTGGCGTGATTCGAAGGATGTCCCCCATAGACTACTGTATTGGCATGGGTTGTAAGAGCGGCCCTTCAGGGCGAAACACGCCCACTATAATAAAGACAATTCTATTCTAAAAATGTTTGGGGTTGGGGGACATTCTACATTTCACATGCTGAAGCTTTTTTAACTGTACAATTTGGTTTGGTTTGCTTTAATATGCTAGAAGAAATTTAATGATTAGTAACTCATAGTCTATAGTGCAAAAACTTTCATTCATAAACATTCAAGAATACAGGGGCGAACCCAGTAAGGGGTGTGTGTGATATATTCATCACCGACACCCTGTCAGTATGACGTTACAGGTGATGACGACTTCCATCGTTTTTACTATGTTAATCCTCAACTGGGCTGAGATGGAGTCGGAAACTCTTGATGCTAAAAAAGGCAACTGATACAAGTTAGGCTTTTTGTTTGAGTGGCAGCGCATCGAATGTAACTATTCCAAGCAGAATTTATAGAACGTTAACTTTATATCAATATTATATTGGTTTGCTATTGTCATATGGTAGCACTTGTCGGCCTTGAAAATGCACCCAAGCTCTTTTGGGAGTGAAAACTATACCCATCGGTCATTTTTGTTCCTGAGGTTGACATAATATACTATTTTATGATAACTTTTAGGAGAGAATTTTCGTGCTCGAGTGAGTAATCCCTTCTGGACACCCTCTAAAAGAAGCACTGTTTAAAAGGACCAGATTAATGAACTGAAATGAAGAAGAACGGATCGTGATTAACAGTAAAGAAAGATAATATGATTGAATATTGCATGAGCTAAAATTGTACAAATATTTCTAACCTATGAAATTGTCGACATATTCGTACGATTTTTTTTCAAAGTCAATAAATATTTCATTACAAGATTTGTTTTCAATTATTCCTAGTTAGTTCTAATCTTAACTAATACCGAAGAAAAATCCATAAATATATAATTAATTATGGGTTTGAGAAAATTCATAAAACGGAAAGAACGAATATGTGGAACACACTTCTAACTTTATTTTTTTATAGTTTTGACTTCATTTCAATCATATTGAAAGAAACTGTTTATAGGGTTGCCAGGTGTCCCATTTAACAACATACGGGACACTCTTTTTCCCGTAATTAAAGATTTCACTTCTGTTGGAATTACAATGGACATTTCCGTTTTCCCCGTCCTTATATATTTTACGATTTGTTTGTGTACATCAGTTTAAATAATATATAATGTTTTTGAAATTTCAGCGCTACGGTTTTCCGTTACGTAGAAATTAGCATGAAATACTGAGAATTCAATCTCCTACGTCATACAACGAAAATCATCTTCTGATTGGGTTGACGTAATCAATCCGTACTATTTCCGTAGCTATATGCTTCTCCCTATGTTACGTTCCTTATTCAGAAGTTCGAAGACAAAAAAAAGAAAAGAGAAAGAACATTCACATCATCACTTAACGAAATAATTAATGTACAAATCTGCAGAACACACTTCAATAAGTTAAAACACCAAAACATGTTTTTAATAACAGAAATTCCTCGAAACAGTGACAGGATCAATCTTAACTTGCAGTGCCCTTCTTATCGCTAGTTTGTGTCAATTTTGATGTCTTGACAGTTTGGTGCAATTGGTTAGCACATGCAACTTTTAACTTTTTATACTTTCATCTAAGGCTGTTCGAATCCTATCAAAGGCCGTGTTTTATTTTACTTCACGAAAGAAAAGTAACTTCAACCTAATAGTTTCAATTTACATTTTTGTTTTTTACATGCTTTTATTATTATTTTTTTACAATGACATATTAAAACTATTCAATATATTCACGGGCTACAAGTATTACGTTAAATTGTTAACAGACGGCAGTAACGAGCACTAATAATTCATGTGCTTTTAAGTTCTTGAAAAATGCTCACTAGTAGTTATTAAAAATGTATACGATTGTCGGATGTAAAAACCCACATTTTTTTATAGAAAAAATAAATAATTCCTTTTAAATACAAGAGTTCTAAAGATCATTAATAGAAGATATCTTATGATTTAATCATGAAAAAAGAGCTGCTATAAATTAGTGTTGAAGCTACGAAAATATATGAAAATCTTAAAGATGTATTAAAAGTAGAAAACAGTTTTAAATGAATAAAACGAACTAAATGGCGTGTTACGGCATACAAAAACGCTATTCAAAACTTATACTATTTATTTCAATCCATTTTTGCTACCTCTTGTTAACAATACTAACAAATCAAATACGATCTGTATGTTTATGACAAGCAGTCATCAGATTGATTACGTCATATAATGGCGGCGCTAGATTAAGCGCAAGACTGACACTGCTTCGAAGCAAGGCTTTATAACTCTTGATAAATGCATCACAGAAAGAAAATAAAATGTTTTCCATAGTCTACTTTAACAGAAGAATTTTTTATTGCAATAAAGATAGTACCGGAAATGTCCATTGTATATTGACCTATTTTGCACTTCATTAACACGGTGCGTCGAATTAAACATTCTCCTGAAAACGGGCCCTTCGACCTATGGGTTTATTTTCCGGCTACCGACCACCTCCTCTAATGCTTTAGAATGCACTGAGATTTGTTCAGATATTAAAATTTTGATGATTTTTATGAAGAATTACGTGGTGCTGGATTCAGTTATCAAAACTATGATGGGAACTCAAAAAGGACTATTTTTTCTTTCTAAAGTTGATTTAGAGGCTGTTCCAAATATACTGATGTTGTATCTTATGTTCTGCATTCAAACGTATGTGTTGAGCGAGTTTTTCAATTCTTAAAACAAATGAGAGTTGAGAGGAATAAATGTTCAGTAACTTTCATAAAATCATAAATTCAAGTTCTACTTAATTATGATAATAGTGTCAGCAACTTCATGACTTTATTCGGTTGCAGCATTACTGGTAAGTGCTAAAATTAAGTATTTGAGTGTAAAAAAACAAACTAAAATAAATAGTATATAAAAACTTAAATACATACCAGTTTTTTAAATCATAATCAATAGCGGTCTTTGCCAGTGTCTGTTGCACAACACCTAACTCATTCTTAAATTATTTTAATTTTATTTCAATCACTCTAAAATATAGAATATGTAATAATTTCTATCCCTCGGTGTTAAAAAAAAGCCATAGTTTCCTTTTAGAAGAGAAAAAATACTTAACAAGTTTAAGTATTTTTACGTATTTAAGTTTAAGTATTTAACAGTTTAATCTTGAGTGTGCAATTTTCCCGCAAGCCTCTGAACACCCAACACGCTACATTGGCTCTCCCTTCACCAGATGTTGGAATAGTATCTCCTATGTCAAGTACCATGGCAGAAAGCTGTTGCAATCGTAAAGTAACTATTCTTTTTTTCCTCCTTAGTTTTCCATTCCATCCACTCGTGGCGCGCATCACCGTCCAGGTTGAAGGCGTCTACTACTGACCTTCATTTACTCGCAGTCTGTGTGTGTGTGTGTGTGTGAGAGAGAGAGAGAGAGAGAGAGAGAGCTACAGCGTGTGTATATGTGAGCGTGTATATGTTCCTGCCTTTAAATGTGATCACAGAATGCTGAATCTCACAATCGACACTCATGCTCTACGTAACGATACTGGAGAGACTGCTTAATGTCCAAAGATAGACACCAGAGCAAATGAATAAACTCGCATGTTCACTTATCCAATGTGGACCAAACTTTCAGTCCTAACTCAATTTTATACGGTTCTTATCCCCGTACGGCCCGTTTTTTATTTAAGTTTTAATTCCTGAGTTATTCATATAATAGTATACCGTACTCTGCATGTAATAGAAAATACTGCAAATAATATTTACGTTTTTTTGCTAGAATTAAGACATCATTAAAATAAACGGGCCACACAGCGATATCGAGCGTATAAAGCTGAGTTAGAATTGAAAATTTGGTCCATATTAGTTTAGACTGGAAGTGAACAAACTATATTATTGAACATAAAAAGGATATTATTAAATGCAATAATAAAATAGTTAAGATAGAGGAAGAGAAATTTCACACAAAAAATCGCGCTCAAGTACTCAAGAAAACACTTAATAGCAGAAGAATTGCGATCAATGTCAGAAGCAGTGGGCTTGTTCGACTTTATAGTTCAAAATAGCTAGGATAAAACTTTTAGTGAATCTTCAAAGTTTCTAAAACTGATATTAACAATACCAATAACAGTCACACAAATTTCTAGCCATGAGAAATTGTGACAAACTATCAAATTCTATGATAACTAGGCCTACGACATTTTTCTACGTTTCTCAAAATCGTAACTAATTGACTTAACGTCCCTTTATTTGAAAATCTGGTCACTTCTTCTTTTGTGTATACGCTACATAATTTAACTCTACATTGACTGATTGTGACTGATTAGCTACCCAATCCTCTATGACATGAAAGTCCAGGGCTGGGTTGCAGTAAAAACTTAGGTGTAAAATCTGACTTAAGTCAGACCATCGAACTCTACATAATACTGGAGTGACTACTTAGTATTAAAGATAGACGCCAGAGCAAGTGTTTAAACTTGTTTGTCCACTTCCAGTCTAATCCAATGCGCTAATAGCATCCGACATCCATGGGACGTTCTGAACAAGTCCCATTAATGTCACAAGGTCGCACGGGATATTGGGACATACCCAGAATGTCCGTAGGAAATCCTACCTGGATAATCCCGGCTTTGTGAGTAGAGGGATATTCTGGGGCTATCCTGCCAGGATGATCCTGAATGTGGTCGTATTGTGATATTCTGATAACATACTGAGGTAAATTGTAACGCTCGTAAACAGTCGATTGTTTCATGCAAGCACGCTTTGCCTTTGGCAACTGTTTACTGCCTGTTTGTACTAGGCGGTAATTGCACTATTACTTCTAACTAACATAATTGAGTTACTACGCATAGTTTAGAGGTAAGCGTATGTCAGTTCATATTGTTAGGTGCATGTAGATGTTTTAAGGTAGGTATTATATTGTATATTTATTAATTTCACGTAAGTGAGCGCGCCAAGCTGTAACTTTCTTTACCTTATGCCTTTGTGATGAACAGGCTGTCATTCTGACATCACATTAAATGAAGGGGGAATAACTTCAAGTAAAAGTAACAAGATTTTGTTGTTGCAACCTACACGGAAATGTCAAGACACCTGCCGCGACCAGCATTTTTGACGGTGGGGGTATGTACACGTTTGCTGAATTGCGTAGTATTAAAAAAATCCAATCTGAATGTGCTTTTAGTTTAAGGTGGTTAGGTATTTTAGGGTCAGGCCGAATGGATAATGATAGATCGATGTTTCAGTAGGTGATGGAAACTTAAGGGAAGTTGAACAGAAAGGAAAATTTAATACTTTGTAGTCATTTAACGTGCACCTGCAGAGCAAGAATCTAAAAGAAAAGGTCTACCCTAAGCTAATGCACGAAGAACGTCTCGTTTATGACTGCCGATGATGAGGTTTTTCCAGGGTTTTCCCATCAGTCACACCAGACAAACGCCGGGATGGTACCCACAAAAAGGCTCTGACTGAATACCTTGCAACACCTCCTGGGCTGAGCCTGAGATGCCTAAAAGCCATAAATAAATTTAAAAAACACTACGCATATTTCAAAAAGCTGGTTGGCATGTTTTGTTTATCACGTTGTGCAAGCAGTAAATTTGTTTGCTACTCCATCAATGAAAAACCACCTAGGCCTAATTATTCAAACTTAACCCAGTAGCGTAATAGGAATTTCTCAAGGGAGGGGATATTTAGACAATCTTATCCTTGACAGTTATGCAACCCAACAAAACATAGCAAGATATCTTTCGGAGCTTCTTTCTACAATTTTAGACAAGAACAATCACGCAGGAAAATATACATGAATAGGTTATATCATTCTAGTTTGCTAAGTTCAGTTACAATTCTGATATAAATTGAGCGAAATTACAAATTTCAAGCTGATTTCATCAAGAACGAAGATTTTCAAGACTA
Organism: Lepisma saccharinum; assembly: GCA_022664845.1. Lineage (NCBI taxonomy): Eukaryota > Metazoa > Arthropoda > Insecta > Zygentoma > Lepismatidae > Lepisma > Lepisma saccharinum. Next base: position 12,377 of record JAGDQP010037391.1, on the reverse strand, counting down.
GTATTTACTTTTGCTCTTACTTTGACGACGGATTTCTCTTTCAGAACTGACAGTTCTGTCAGTCACATATGAAAGTTTCAATTTGTCGAAGATATATTTATTCGCTTCAGAGTATAAAATATCATCTCTGGCGTAGATGTGGTTGTGAGTTGTACAAAATCTGAAGCAGTTTTAAACAGTTTGGAAATCAGATATACTTCCATTGTAGTTTGAATGGAATATTTTCCTTCATTAGTTTCGCTTTAGAAAGTTTCAATTAGTGTAGAATATTTTATAGATAATAGAAAATTTTCTTTTGTCAGTGTCTTCATTTTAAAAAGATTCATGAAGCCTCGGATAGCACTTCTGTTATCGTTCCATCATTTTGTTAGTTGATTTGTGCAGCTATTCGGTATTTTTTAATACAGCTCAGTGACTTATTCAGGCGGAGAGTTCACAGGGTGTGGACCTCTCCCAAATTCCGATATATTTGTTAAGTTAGCATAATTTTAGGTGTAATAATGTATTTATTATCTAATTTCATATCCTCTTTGAATCTCCCCCAAATTTCTGAACTCACTAAGAAATACATATCGATACATGCCTGAAGGAGCTTGTCTTATATTGTAGTTGGATCTCATTTTCTGGATTTCTGTAGATATTTTCATAGATTCTTCCGTACTCTGATTTACTGCAACTTGTTTTGTCTTCCTTCTGACAGTTTTCTTTGGTTTATTTAAACTTTATAACAGCATCTTTGGCATTATTCACAGTTTCTACTAAGTGAATGTGTTCTTTCGTAAGAATCTGTACCACAGTTGATCGTAGGGAAATACTAATTCAATCGAATAAAAATAGGAAAGAAATTATAAACGTATTGAATTCATTGCATGCCTTCAATCTGAACTTGCGATATTGTTCGATAAAGAAATTCAGATAATTCTTTGAAATCATGAATTATACTTTTCTATCCGTTTTCTCATACTTAGTAATTTCATTATGCTCTAGGTGATATACACTGTAAGGCCAAATGTCATGCGACAGCGAGAGAGAACTAGTTGACGGCGCGGTAACATAGTGGCAAACCGGTCGAATGGCGCACAGCAATTACAGTGTGGTCAGTTGGGCTTCTGTGAATGCAGTGAAACAGCGTGTACCGTCGTGATGGCAACCCAACGAGAATTATCGGCGTTTGAGCACGAGATGATAGTTGGTGCTAGACGAATGGGGCATGCGATTTCGGAAGTCGTCCGGACATTGAACTTTACTCGCTCCACAGTGTCAAGTGAATATTGCATTGTAGGTAGGCATTACGACAAATCAGGAACAACGCAGTGGCCGCTCACGTGTGCTGAATGACCGTGACCGGCGACGTCTGGGCAGACTCGTCCGGGCAAACAGACAAGTAACAGTGCGTGATCTGCCAGCAGGAATCAATGCAGGACGTCCCAGGAACAAGTCTTGGAGGTGAATGCAGCGTGATTTAGGCTCCATGGGGTAACGCAACCGAAGACCGACACGTATGCCACTACTAATCGCTGCCCATCGGCAGCGACGACTTACGTGGGCTCGGGAATACGTTGATTTGGCATTAGAGATTAGAAACGTATAGCGTGGTCAGATGAGCCACGTTTCCAATTGGTATGTGCGGATGGTAGGGTCCGGTTGTGGCTCAAGCTACATTAGACATGGACCCAAGCTGGTGGTGGCTCAGTTATGGTTTGGGACGTGTTTACCTGACATGATTTGGGTCCTCTGGTCCGCTTGAACTGATCAGTGCTATGTTCAGCTGCTTGGTGATCTCCATCCCTTTATGGAATTCGTGTACCCTGCCAACAATGGGATTTTCCAGGATGACAATGCGCCATGTCACCGGGCCGCAACAGTGTGTGACTGGTTTGAGGAACATTCTGGCAACTTCCAACGCATGATTTGGCCCTCTAGTTCGCCGGATATGAACCCTAACGAACACGTGTGGGATATCATTGAACAGGTTATTCGTGTTCAGGATCCTCCACCTGCAACAACCACCGAATTGTGGACGGCAATCGAGACTCCTTGACTGCACATCCCTCCAGCGGACTACCAGCAACTTGTTGCATCCGTGCCATATCGAATTTGAATTTAGTTTTTTAAGACCTCTAGGCAACTTTGACTCAGGATGACCGTGTCATGTCAAGTTGCTACATTTCGCCTTGCTCGAGGAGGTCCCACGCGTAATTAGATAGTTATCCCATGACTTTTGGCACTTCCGTATGTTTACACTATTTCATAATGCCACAAAAATGCTCTCTCCGTAAGCGGATATAAAAATAATAAGTGTTCTAATTGTTCTTAAATAATTCAATATCAGTGGAATATGAACTGTGTTCAATACTTCCACATTGAGTTTCACAATACACTTAAATTGCAACAGTTTACTGTTACATAATGTCTTGAACGTTTTTAAAATTTCCCAGCAAACTGCTATCACCATCATATTCTTATCAAAATAAGAATTCATAATTAATACCAAAATTTATCAGATTTGATAAATTGTTTTCGTTAAATCCCGACTTTTTTTTCACAACTGTCCTACCAACATCATGTTAGGGAAGATATGCAAGTCTGTTACCGAGTCACGTGAACAAACATATTTTTTAAAAAATCTTACCAACTCGTCATTCACATAGGTACCAATAATCGTCATTGACATAGCTACCAACAATGGAGCGTATTGGTCATGTTTAGAGTTTCATCCGCTAATGAAGAAAAACATCTGCATATTCAGGCAACAAATTCCTTAATTGAAACTTAATTAAAGATTTAAATCATTTAATTTTAATGATTAGAATCTTCTCTCCTCATAGTCGAAAGAGTTAGTCGTGCGGTCTGAGGCATTAGACCAATGTCTTCAAGGTCACGGGCTCGAGTCGATTTTAACAGGCATTGTACTCACATATTCGTGGCAGGCCGAAGTCAAAAGTTACTACCGCCCATAAATTTCATTTTATCTTTATCTTTATCAAAAGTTACTAACATGTTCCATACAAAATAAAGTTTACCAATATTTCATACTCTCCCTTTATGACCTGAAAGGTCACATTAGAACTTGCATTGCCCTTTATCTTAGAATAAGACCAAACTTTCCCAGTTTTGTGAAATTTCTACTTTTCATTCATATCTAATGCGACTATGTTTCATTCATATCTAACTAATCATTATGTTAGTCATTTCTTCTCTACGTACAATAGACCGAAAATGCTTCAACCTTAGGTCCGATTTGTTTTATATTTAAAATGTTGATACTATCAATAACAGAAATTACCATATTTTTTTATTACTCTCTTGAAATCGTATTTTTATCGGCGCTATTCAGATGATTGTAACAAAAATCTGTTATCTAAATGTTTGGTCTGTTTTTTTAAAAGGTAATTTACCACATTCACCTAATTGTGAAATTATAACGCAGAACGCATAATAAGATCCCATATCTAATTACAATAAACAAACAATTATATCGGGACGGACGTTAAGTGATAGTACTGTTACCGTCCTTACAATTAATTTTATTTTTTAACTAACAATTATATGCTTCCAAACTTAACTTAGATATATTTCTTGCGGAAATACTTCTTTCCAAGTTCATATAGGTGAAGTCCGGGGGTGGATATATCAACCATATCCTCCCCCTTACCCACGCCATTGACTTAACCAACAATCAGTAATAAATACCTAGAATTCCCTGTGCGAGTTTTCGGGGTGCAGATAGTGCAACTGGGCTTCAGCATTGTGAAACTCACGTCATTTGTTCGTTCATGAACTTTTCTCTGCAAATTAATACACTACGTATACAATGCATTTTCAGTTTTTTTTTCTACTTTCGATACAACTATTATAGGCATTGCACAACCCCAATATTTTCGTTACCTTTGTCTACGATTTACGTCAAACTATTTATTTTGCCATAAATATGAACTATTTATTTTACCTTTCCATGCACCCACTACAACCAGTTAGGTAGTCTGTGACAGGATAGAGAAGTCAGGTCATCAAGCATTGCTTCGTTGCACTTCCGTCAGGGCCAATCCATATCAGATAAGCTAATTTCATTTTAAAAGGTTGCTGAGAAAATTTATTTATTATTATTATTATTTTACCAAAGTTTGTACTACGTTCAGGGTGTTGCAAACAGGCATTCAATAATTTGTTAGTTGTTTAGTTTTTTGTAGCGGCCATTTTGTATAGGCGCGTCAGTGTATTTTACACTTTTCAGAGGTGTGTTAAGCTCTATAACTCTTTTGTTTTTAAATATATTGAGTTCAAACAAAAACAATATCAAAGATAATGCAATGTACAATGTTTTATGTTCTGTCCACATTTAGGCTTACATTAATACTTTGGCAACAAAAAAACGTTGAATATTGATGTTTGAATCATCATCAATTTTTTTGTCTGGATACATACTATATGGTATACAACTTCCCAAAATAGTTATAGATCTGAGAACCATATCCTTTATTTTTTGTCGGTTTGCAAACATTGCGAATTTTCTAAAAACGGGCATTGTCAACGTCAAATATCTCAAAGAGACACACTTCAAAAATTCCAAATTTGCACAAAAAAGGCAATAGTTGTGTAGTAACAAGTGGTAAAAACTTCATCACTGAGACTTTATTAGTTTTTGTATTCAATGACGTGAAATACGTGATTGATTTGTGTCAATTCTGTTCTAGAATTAATAAATTAAAATAACAATAAAAAACTGGTACTTGAATTTTGTACAATCCGCAATCTCTTTTCGAGAGCTCCTTGGACCTGGAATTGTTGTGAGGCCTCTCGTGCTGCCGGGCCTGCTCTGCTTTTAATTAATAAACTGTCAGTGTGGTTGGCGGGGTGTAAGGATTTCCCATAACCAAACAACGAGAACGCTGATATCCATGCGACATCCCATAATATCCACCGGACGTCCCATCGCAATAGCCACACGACGTTTCACGGACGTTCCATGGAGATCCCAAGGGACGTCCAATGGGATATCCATGAAGCAGACATTCGGCCATCTGATCAACACGTATAGGACGTCTTGTGGATGTCGTGGGATGTCTCATGAACGCCGCAAATATCCCGGCGGGACATCCCCTAGATATTCATATGATATTGAATGCTATTAGGATGTGGACCAAAATTTCAGTTCTAACTCAGCTTTATACGCTCCTTATCGGTGTGCTGGCCATTTTTTTATTTAAGTAGTCACTCCAGTATTAAATAGAGTTCGATGGTCTGCTAAAGACAGATTTTACACTTAAGTATTTTTCTTGTAACCCAGCCCAGGCCCACAGTCGGGGGAGGGTGGGTGAGCCCCTGTAATATTTCCTTGCCCCAATACAAACATTTAATTTTATGTACGTTCGTGAGACCAAACCCTTCCCTAATTTTCGTGGTCCCCTATTCTATGGCTGGTGGCAGGCCTGGGTGCAACACCCAGTGGGGCAATCACTGACCGTCACTGATCATAATTTATATGCTTAAAATTCAAGCATATAAACATTTTTTAGTGTTTCCTTGTCATGACATGTTCCGTATTGACATTCTATAAACTTGGCAACTCTACCTGTATGATAACAGTCCCTATATGATAACAGATAAGAGAACAATTCTTTTGGTGAGCATTTTTTACTATTATTAACCACAATTTTCCATCCTTGTTTTATGTTAGGAATTATAGTGCATTGCTTTAAACGTTATAGGGTTGGTTACGCTGTTTCAGCTTCAATACATGTTCCCAGATGTCAGCAGGTGATTGTTTTCTTCTGCCATCTACTGCTGGTTGGGATGAAACTCGGGTTGTGAAGCCATGGCTACTGACGGGCAATCAGATTTTATTGGGACATGGGAGGTGAGTAGTAAATTTACAGAAATATATTTGATATATTTTTTCAAAAAATTGTGTGAGTCTGGTAAATATAACCGACCGGCACTTAGCTACTATGAGATGTTAACCAAAAGATTGCAGTGGAGGTATCCAATCACTGCAGTATATTGACGTTTATGTCTATTTTGACAATTCAGACGATAATTAATTCCAATAATTATCACGTGTAATAGATTATATCAAGCCTAGAAATTCATAAAATTGAGTATCATAACATTTTAAACGCGATAGCTTATATTTAATTGGGTCCTTGGGGCTATGTTGGGTAGGCGTGTATTTGTTTCCTCAGGCGAAAATTTTTTTGAGACCGTGATTCACGTTAAATGCTATAATCGAAAAAAATATTCGCGCAGTTCGGAATGCTATATATTGCACAATAATGCATCAAAAATACAATTTTTCTTTAAGATAATATTCTGCAAGGAACTTTAAGATAGGCTGAACAAACAGTTTTTGTTTTCGTAGATAATTAAATATACTCACCTGATAAGGTTTTCAAAAATACTTAGCTACTTTTTTTTTTATTATTAAAGTATCGAGCTACGATTATTTTTGTTGATACGTCTATTAATATGTGCTGATTACAATTGAGAAAGGTTCCGATGCGTTCTGAAACATATTATGATGGCTTAATGGGATTCTACCGGTACTATTGTGTGATAATGAGTGAAGAAAACAAGATAGCTATGTAAAATAGTTTTTTCAAAGCAATTTGTTATTGTTTTGATTCAGACAAATTCCTCGACGGAAACTTCAGAGAAAACTGTAGGTTGTAGTATGCAGATATTTGCTTTTATTATGCAACGCCCATGAATCTCTAAATGTCACACTAATATGACCTGATTTGTCTTTTACTTCTATAATGCCAGCCAACAATGCAAAACTTGACATGAACATCCACTTCATTGAGATTGTTTTAGCCTCTGTTGCGTCAGTAGACTCTTCGGGAGAAAGAATGAATGCAACATCTCTACATGTGACTTGAGTCAGTCAGTTAAAAGTTCGGTGGGAAAACAGCCCACTTCAGTACAGACATTTTCAGTTATTTTGAATTTCAATTTGAATTATTATATTAATTAGGTTTTGTTCATCATATTTAGCCGTTTTCAATCCACTGCTGGATGAATGCCTTTCCCTTTTATTTCCACATATCTCGGTCTGCTGCTATTCTCATCCATGTAGCACCTAATAAACGCTTGATTTCATCTACCCATCTTGCATTTGGACGTCGTCTCGGTCATTTCTTTTCTCTAGGAATCCTATATAGTACATTTGTCGTCCATTTTCCATCTGTTCGTCTAGCTATGTGACCTGCCCATCTCCACTTTATCCTCTTCTCAGTTTTTATTACATTATCTACTTTTGTTTCTGCGCGAATCCATTTCATTTTTATTCCTGCCCCTCCTAGTTATTCCTAGTTACTACTACTTATATTCGGCCCAAATTTTATCGCTACTGATTGTTTCTGTAACTCTTTTTTTTTTTTTAAAGATATGTATTGTTTTTAAGTAGCTTTGTTTACAGAACACCTCTTCGTTATCATTCACAAGCGATTTTTATTATTGGAATACTATGTAAAATATGCTATATATAGTATGTACTCTAATGTTGTGATGGTAACGTAATACAAGGTAATACATTTGATATTGTTTTTGTCAGTGTTTTCAATTTAAGGAATCTCGATTATCTACTTGTTAAATTACGGTCATCGTGCCTTCCTTTAAATGTCTAATTTCACAAAAATAAGAAATATATTTGCAAAGCTGTTGATTATCTGGAAACGTAGTCCGCCATATTGTTTTATACTTGAAGTTCGAAGTGTTTAAAACTCTTGAAACTTTCTTCTGACATTGACATGGCGTACGTTTTTACGTGAAAACGGCGCAATTACTAACTAATGCCGAGCAAGCATAGACGTGTTAGTTAGATACTTTTGATTTTCATACGCACGACGATAGTTCCGAAACTTTGACATTGAAATTGAGTACATTCTTGCGTATAAACGGAGCAAAGACTCAAACTAATGCTCAGCGAGGTATGACGGATTATTTAACGTCAGGTTAGATTGTTCCGTTTTTCATACTTATAGCGATAATTTTCCTTGGTAGAATATCCCTCTGCCATGTGACAACAGTGTTGCGTCATTCTTTGTGTGGTACTGTGCCTCATTAGTCCTGAAGTACTCCCCAAGAATCTGTTGTAGGGTAACTGTACCAGTTTCCGGCCACTTAAGGAAAATTCTGACTTCGATGGTATGCACATACAGAAAAATATAAAAATGATTTTTTTCAAGTAAATACATAGCTTAAGAGTTCAACTCATGTATTGACACTGTATAAAAGAAGAAAAAAGAAACATATCTGTAACGTCGTAAGGAAAATATATCTGATTAGATAGCAAAAAACCAGTTTCTCCTCACATTTGTGGGTCTTGTAATCGTATAACACATATAAAGGAAAATAAAATATAAAGAGCCGGCGTTGATGGCATGCACAACGGAAGAAAGAGCGTTTGTTCATTATAGTGTTCTAACAAGAAATAAAACATCGCTCCTGTATTTTGTCCAAAAAAAAGCTCCTTACATGGTGGTAAAACAAAAAATGTTCAGTTGGCCTGAACCTTAATTTCCAAAAAAACTTAAATAAAATTCCAACTCGAAGCATGATCATATCCTGCATTTCAGTATGGACTCAGAAATCAGCAGTCTCCTTAAGCAAAGCAGTACTTGCTTAAAATTTGTTTCTTCCATAACGTTCTCCTTTCAAACTGTTTAAGTCCCTTGTACAAAAACGAAGCATTACAAAATTTATACGATTTTTACCTTTATGCGTGATTGCAAAATAACACCGATAAACCACTTCGCAAGATTCCTGACATGTCAATAAGAAAAAAAGAATAGGCTAATGAGAGTGCACAAATGCTTCGTTCGGCGCCTTTACGCTTCCGAAACTCCAGGGTTTGATATTTCAAATACCATTAACAGTAAAACAGGTGCGGTATGCTATCCTCAAAGACCTGCTCTCTCTCTCTCAATCTCTATCTCTATCTCTCTCTCTCTCTCTCTCTCTCTCTATATATATATATATATATATAGATAGAGAGAGAGAGAGAGAGAGGTCTGGTCAGTGCTTGGACGGGTGACCATTGCAGTACTCCAGATAGTGTTGCCTGTGCGGCGTCTCCACCCAGCGTCGTGAGGCCAATTGGGGAGCTACCTGAATAAAGAGGTAGCGATCACAGTTGAGAGCTTCGGCTCTCCTCTCCCAAAACGTCTGGTCAGCGTGGGAGCAGTAGACCACCTCTTCCCTCCGGGAGAGGCCTCATCCAGTAGTGGATTGAACATGGCTGTGATATATATATATATATCATCATCATCATATATATATATATATATATATATAAGGGTTCGGAGAATGTCCGATTTATGTTTACCGCCAAACAATTAATATCTGAAGTGACTCAAATACTAGAATCAGTAGTTAATTATGTAATCTTGGGACGCCATTTTGGATTTTCGGGACTGCTACATCAATTTCAAAGTGCTTTAATATCTTAAAATTACCTTACACGTGTGTGTAGTCATCATACCATATATCATGCTTTTATGAAAAAGTGCACAATTTTTCACCTAATCAGCCCCATTAATATTCCAGAACAGTGCAATGGGTTTGTAAGGAATTCGCTAAAGGAAATAGGGTGTTCTCAGAAATTCTCTGATGTTAAGAAGCTTAAGGTGGGTCGTAGTAAGCGTGAATGGTGGGACTCTACTATCCAGCAAGTAAGAATTTGTTTGCGTCGAGTCGATGTCTCCGACACGTTTCCCTTCAAAAAAAAAAAAAAAAAAAAAAAAAAAAAAAAAAAAAAAAAGTTTCCGAACGAACTTTATTTGCACAT
>JAGDQP010037390.1:0-18643 GCA_022664845.1 Lepisma saccharinum | reverse complement strand
ATATATATATAGCCTAAAATATCCTAACAAAAAGTCCTAACATCGCGATTAATATCAAAGGAATTGAAATTGAAAATATATCGAATTTTCTTCTCCCGGTAATACTTTACGGTTGCGAAAGTTGGAGTACAACCCTAGCAGATGAACATAAGTTACGTGTGTTAAAAATTAGGTTTTGAGAAAGATATAATGGTTGAAACGGGACGAGATGACTGGAGAATGGAGGAGACTGCATAATGAAGAACCACGCAAATTGTACGATTCACTAGATGTAAAAACAATAAAAAAGCGAAATCTAAGGTTTGCAGGTCATGCAACTCGGATTGGGGATAACGAAAATTCTGGTTGGAAAGCTGGATGGAAAGAGGCCGTTACGAAGAATGAGACTTCGCTCGGAGGACAATATTAGAAGAGATCTTCGAGAATTAGGTGTTCGTGATGAAAACTTGCTTGATATTACCCACGATAGAATCCAATGGCGAACGTTTGTTACTGCGACGATGAACTTGCGAGCTCCGTAAGCCGTAGAGTTGGTTATTTTTAGAATGTCACTGTAATGTCTCAACTGTGGATTTATGTGCTAATGCACCCAGTTTTATGATAAAGAAGTAGGTAACGGCTTACAAAGGAGGTGAAAGGCATGCTTACGATCCTCGTTTTGATTTTCTAGTTCTTGGAAGGCGGACTATCTTCCCTCGCTACGTCATGGTCACCTCATGTCCATGAGAAGATATGCTTATACTATTGAAGATTATTTTCTTTAAGAAAAATGCATGCGGCATAATCCTGGATTCTTGACTACTGTGTGGATCTATATATGGGTGGATAGACACATCATTCATGAGATAGGGTCACACGCAAGGTGGAATTATCGTTATTTCCTCATTTGTCAATATCGAAACCCTGAGAACATAATAAGTTTACATACGTACTCCAAATAAGTTGCAACCGTTATGTGATGGCAGAAAAGATACAATACAAGATAAGAACAAAGAGAAAATGAAGGTTAGAATTTCATCAGATGCTGTGGACAGTGATGGAACAAGCAGTTTAACCGAACCCCTCTGATCCAGAAAACATTCTAAACATTGACTCACATGATGCCATCAATGGTTAATTCCATTATCTTTATACTTTGGTGATCGGAAAGAAGCAAATACGAACTTTTGAGCAAGGCTTGAATCAATGCAAAAGCTCGTTATGTTTGGATCCAAAGCAAAGAAACTAATTTCAATTACTTTAAACAGGATATTAATTGATAATAGCTTCATTTGTTCACAAAAAATGGGATTGCATGACAGCTGTCGAGCAGTATGAAGAATGTTTTCTCTTATGAGCTAAAATCAGTCCAAACGTTCACAGGAAATGCTGCATTTATTAAAGATAAAAAAAACCGCCAAAGTTAATATATTGATAATACCTTGGTATATTTAGGAAGATGATGCTCCTGCTGCAGTTAACTTTTCAGGCTTGTAGTTTTCACTTTTTAATAATTTCTACATAAAACCTGTTACAGAACTATGAGACAGAAGGCTTCAAAGAGCCAATAAAATGCAGCAGATATTTTAATCTCATTCACCATTCTTTGTGTATGATAGCACGCTTGGAAGAACATGAATTCAAACATGTATCTTAGTGAATACGCTGTTGAAGCACCCGCTTCAAGCCTGCTTAAAAGTTACTCTGTTTCACTACTACTGCTCTGTTTTAAGGTACTAATTCAAGATGACTGCAACAATTGTCATCTTCAAAATCTCGAACTGACATAGGTGACTAACAGAGTAGTACTTTCCGAGACATTCCACATTATTTAGTCATATGGCACAGTGTCTTAAACAGTGATGTTATTGGCGGATGCCTTCCTGAATATTGCAAGCTTCTAAGCGTTACAAGATGTCACAGCAGTTTTCTTAAATGTTATTAACATTTAAGAAAACTTAACACCAAGAATTTTAGTGCCATGGGATACTTTTCTGTCATATGGCAAATGAGCTGAGCAGCTACGTTATCAACGGATGCATTATATAATTATGCGAATTGCCCAAGGGTGATAAGTTCTCATCAGTTATTCTCTTCTTAAATAGATTTTACTTAAAAGTCATCAATGATAAAAATACTTAATGCCAAAGTTTGGGTGTGTTATGTGATATTATTCAGTCATGTGGGACAATGCATTGAACAGTGACGTTGTTGACAGACTCCATCTTGATTTGTAGGAATTGCTCAAGGGTAATAAAATTTCATCAGCCGTTTTCATCTTAAATAGGCTATACTTCAAGGTTACCAACAATTGAAAAACAAAACATCTTTATACAATTTTTGGAGGTATGAATCCTCGGCTATCGGACTAAATATTTTCCTCTTCCTCACTGCATTCTCTGTTTTATTGTAGAGATTTAAGCCGGCTTACCTTTTTCAATCGTCGCGAAATCCGCATACTTTGTATCATTCTTTATCTCGCCTTTTAGATCACCCCTCTCCTCTACGGAACTTAGCCTATCAACACGAATGCGTATTTGAGGAATATATAACAACAAATGGCTTTTCGTAACACCTTTTTGTGTAAAAAAAAAATAGTGTAAGTAAACCTCAGAAAATGGAATAATTACGGGTAGAATTAGGAATCCTCTTTTTCGGCAATGTGTAATAAGTTAAACTATTTAGGCGGGGAGAAGTTTAGCAAAACACTTTTCAAGAAACAACGTTATATAAATGTCAATTGACACTTAAGGTGCCGATAGTATGAACGCACGTTGTATTTCATTGGCACACTGATTTTAGTTTAGAATTCAAGGTTTTCAGTAACGGTTCTCTTAATTAACGATATTCTACAACGGTTCTCTTAAGTAACATTTCTAACTAACGAGGGTATATTCTCAACTGTTCAGCCGATATTTACTTGAAATATTTTTTTCTCACTCGCTGTTAACCTGTAATTCACGAAAATGGGATCAATAGACCCAAATGCTTTGAAACTTTTGGAGAGTAATTTTTGAAACATCGATTTTTGTCTATTTATACATTGCAAGGAATAAGTATGAAGACACTTGTTGTGATAAAACTGCTGCGGGAATATGATCGAATTTTTGTGTAATGACAATATATGAGGCTACATCTGGTGGTGGTATGAAAACCATAATCGCCACCTTGAACGCCTCATCTTCGATTCGGCTTGAGAATTTTAAATAGGGTGATTTGACACATCATTTTACGTTAGATTATTCCCAGAAATTCAAATATGAAGACATTTTACAACTACACCTATTTGTTTAGGAGATAGAAATTCTAGAAATTGCAATTTCTTGTCCTACAACATGTGCTGAATTTGTTGTCAATTTTTGATGGCCACATACAAAACTAGTCGTTTTTAAAATCATCATGTGCACTGAGTAACAGCGAGTTCAACGCTGTGCAGGTATGCTGGATTCGTTGCTGAGGATTCTAAAAACGACTGGCTTTGTGTGCCCTCCAAAATTGCCAACAAAATGACAATCCAAGATGGCAGCTTTCAAGATGGTTATCATGAGTCTCATATAGCCACCCCTTTTTACTCTTTTCTTTACCTGTTGTCATTACCCAAAGGTTGTGTCATATTCCCGCAGCAGTTTTATTACAAGTGTCTTCATACCTATTCCTTGAAATGTACAAAAGTAGGCATAAATCGATATTTCAAAAAAAAATCTATTCAAAATTTTAAAAAGTTAGGGTCTATGGATGTCATTTTCGTGCATTACAGGTTACCACCTAGTGAGACAAAAATATTTCATTTAAATATAGGTTAATCATTTGGGAATGTTCCCTTGTAAGTTTAAGCGAATAATAAAATTACCTAACAACACTTTTCTAATCTGTTTCAGTGAACAGTGTAAAATTTCAAAATCCGTTTTTAAAATCTAACTTGATTTTTTTAACCTACCCTAACCCTATGTCAGTGAACTGTGTAAAATTTCAAAATGTCTCAATAGAAAACTAATAATCTAACCTGGCTTTTCTAAGCTAACTCAATGGCATTGAACTGTGTGGAATTTCAGAATGCGTAAACAAAAATAATATATTCTGACTTTTGTAACCTTACCTAACCTAGCCATTTTGTATCTTTCAGCACAATTTTGTGTTTTTTTTATATAGTACTTGTTTGATCCGCTTTCGAAACATAACAGAGAGTGTTCCCGAAAGATTTCAATGAAAAAAAAAAAAATATGAAAAGTTAAGTGTAGAGCGATTTTAATTGTATTGGATATATATGAGCGGTAAAGTGCTCTATTATAATTTGGAACGTATGTGGGAGATGGGGCACAATGAAACAACAACAAAAAAATCAATTTGCTCTGTTGTACGTATTTACTGAGGGAAATGGACAAGTTTTAGTTGATGCAATGAACAATCCTTAGTTTACAAGCGAGGATTGTAAAATTTATCATTTCATGCATTTGAAAGAGAAACTACAAAAAAAAATACAAGTTACATTTCTTTCTACTCCAACAACGAGGAACAATGAAACACATTCCAGAGTACAATGGAACATACACTCGTGAAAATTTATCTAAGGGCCCTTCTACACGAGCAGGGAAGACATGGCTATTTCACTGCGAGCAACCGTGCCTTCTAACTAAACCCATCCTTCTAAGTGCATGTGGCCTCACGAGCGTTTTCACCGCGCGGTTTAGAAACAATGAAACAGCGACAAGGAGTTCCAACGCGAGCCTGAGAAACGTTAAGAATTCTAAACAAGACAGTACTGCTCGTGTAGAGGGTTAGGGTTTTCGCTCGTGATTTAACTGCGTCGCTTCTGCCGCTAGAAATGGAGGTGGTTGTTCACTATAAAATCGCCGCGTTTTCTCCGTACGTTTAGAAGAGCCCTAAAGCGAAATCTTTGTAATAAAGATACAAAAAGAAAAGTACTGCAACAGGAATAAAAATTACTCCTCTTTAGATTGTGCTTACTTTCCAAGTCATTAGACCAGTAAAATTTGAACAGGAAATCTATTTCAAACGTGAAATAAGAGTTCTGTCGTTACGTTTTACCCAAGAGACATCGTTTTTAAACAACGCACCGACTTCAATGGATGACTTGAAGAATTTGCCACCACGCTTTTTGTTGCTACGAAAAGAGATAATATCATATTCTCCTACTTCATGTTTTCATTACTTATTTTCCCCATATAGAAGATATTTTACTTCCAGTGGATGCGAAACTATACCAAAACAAAATCTTGCACTACAGCACTCTTGTATAAATCTTTCTAGAGAGAGAAATCCTTATCATTTGTTTCGGCTCTTAAATATACTATTTCACGATTTTTTTTTAACTTACAAAATCAAACAATTTTCTCTCCCATCCTCTTGGAAATTTTACCTTTGTTAAGATTTCTTCTTCCTGGTAGGTACAGCAGGTATAATAATTGTTGTTCTCGGTATCTTAAATACTTTCTCCTGTTATTCGTCTTTTAGATTAATTATTCCTCAACCTTCGAACTCCTTTAATTTTCTGTTGCTTTAAACCCTGAAAACCCATTTTATAACGTCGCGCTTTCAGATATGGTGCTATTTGACGGGCTAATACTTTAGTATTTATCATGCATTATATTGCTTTTTTACTTAAAGAGTTAAATAAACCGTATAACGTGGCACAATTAGCCATTTTATTCTACCCTGCATCATTTGTTTCATTGTGTCTCACTTCTATACTTTTATTGGGAAGGCTCTGCATTTAAAACGGAAGGAACTAGTGTTTATTTACATTTAAATATGAAATATCCTTCTTAGGAACAAACAACAATATTGAGTGATAGATTTAGTATTCTAAGCGAAACATGGAAATACCTGAAAAGCCGAAAAATTATATTTGATAGTTTGAAACTCAATCTTTTTGTCTTTCGTACGTTCTACTAACGGCAGCAATTTGCAAACTGGCAGGTTGCGTGTCTAACTGGATTACGTTGTTAATCCAGAAGGAGATCTCTAAATACTGCCGTTGTAAAAGAAACGAATTTGTTTCACTGTATTCCTTGTGTCATTGCACCCCATATCCATTACACAGTTCATTTGATTCAGTTTCATAGCTTCTGTTCCTATTGACAATTAAGCGATTCATTCCAGTAGTGTTGTTGCTATGAAACAGGTCAAGAACAATGGTTAAATTGTAAAAATCATGGAAAATAAAATAAAATTTATATTGAAACATATTAAATAAATAAATGTCAGTTCATTTAATTCGTTTAGTTTAAAATCCAACAATTAAACTTAGTTCATTATTGTTTTAATTTATTCATTACTAGGATTACCATAATATTTACGGACTAAATACGGACAAATTAGCTTAAATGCTGTTTATTTAAATATAGCTAATTAAACTCCGACCAATTACTCGCGACACCAACATAAAATACACGCTACATACTAATTATTTATATTGAAATGTTCGGCGTGTCTTCTGTCCACGTGGACATTGCGTTAATAAACAAGCATGTTTATAGAACAAACATGTGTATAAGAATGTAAACATGTAGTGTCACAAATAGGAGCAGATGACGGTCAACTCCACAAATTAGCACCAGATGGAGCGGATAGCAGAAGACAGAGGGAGCTGGAATCAATGTAGGAGAAGCAAGAAGAACCACCCTTACAATCATCTATAAAAAGGACCAGCGCAGATCAACAGGTATCACTCAATCCCAGTGTGGTCTGCTTCTATCCTTCCTCCTTCTGCAGTTGGCTCTGTAACTGGAACACTTTTTGGTACGCAGTTGGCTCTGTTACTGGTGTGTATTCTCGCCTAAAACCTAATTTCTTCCGTACACAGTTGGCTCTGTAACTAGTACAAACACTCGAACGCAGTTTGCTCTGTTACTGGTGTCATCCGCACACGCAGTCGGTTCTCTGACTGGTGTGTATTCTCACCTTAAGCTCATACTTTTTCCGTACGCAGTTGACTCTGTAAATGGTTTAACTACTGGCACGCGGTTGGCTATGTAACCGGTGTTATCCTTCATACCTTATCCTCTATCAAATCACCCAAGAAAAAAAAAGAATAAGTCATCTTAGAAGTTACACTTCTAAATAATCTTTAATTAGTCTCCCATGGGACGGTAATTTAGTCAACATTACTATATTTTATAAATAAATGGTTGAGGCCTAAGATCCATTCCCGTGTATTAATTGCCTCTACCGATAAAGAATATAAGGAATATTACGATATTTGTATCTTCTCTGTTGACAAGGTCGGAAGATCTTCTGGTCATTAGGTTTCAATACATTTCTGTCTAAAACATTGCTAGGCAATAATAAGTATTGTAGAAAGATTGCTAGGCAATAACAAATAGTACGCGATACTACAGTTAAATGGTGTATGTATAATTTGCGTTTGTGTGCAATCCGAAGTCTTTAATTGTGTTATATGTATTTGTAAATTAGTAGTCGACAATTGAAGTGAAAAGTTCGTATTATTTTTGTCAAGTACGGTTCGGACACTGACAGAGCCTCTAAAATGCGGACTGTCTGTACACAATACGGAAGTATGGTAACCCTATCATTACGCATAAACATTAGTTTAACATTCGCGTTTAAGTAGTGCGTTTATGGCGTTAGATGTTTAGTCTTCGAATGTGTCTACTCTATGGAAATGAAAAAAATAAAGTAATGTGGTTAAAAAAATAAACATAAATTTGTGGAAAAGATAAAGATTTCTCACTTTCATAATTTAATCAACAAATGCAAATACGCTTTTTTCATTTTCCCTCCACACTGATCTGTTAAAAACTGTTTTCTATCAAAAGTATGGTAGTTCTTCCCATCTATGCACTCTCAGCTGTTCTTTTCAAGTTATGTACATACAGTAACTTACAATTATAAGTGGAGGTTGGAGTTATAATAAACGCTACCTATTTCCTTCAGTAGAATTATTTCACCGTACGCTTAATAGTTGGACAACCAACATGACAGTACAAAATATGCCCTAAACATGGCATGCCAGAATATTTGTCCATTTGGAGGGAGAAAGTATATATATTGTGGGGAATCATTTACAAAACCACGTAATAGATAGGCAGAAATTCCATTCACGCTAAATTCTAAGATATAGGAATTAATCAAAGAAAAGGAAAATACTAAGATGGCCATCATGAAGGAATCATCGGTATGCTTTGCCACAAAACTTTTCTTGTTCAAACACACGCACAGAGAGAGAGAGAGAGAGAGAGAGAGAGAAGAAGAAGAGAATAAAGACAGAGAGAGGGACGTAGAGGGTAAAATATCTCTGTGTGTTGCTACACATGAAAAAAATCATTTGAAAAAGTTGTTGTTTTATCCTCCCGCTCCCTTCTCTCTCTCTCTCTCTCTCTCTCTCTGTTTGTGTGTGTGAACAAGACAAAATTTGTTGCATTGCATAATTATGATTACTGCATGATGTCCATATCAGTAATTTACCTCTTCTTTGTATTAGTTCCTATCTCGTGGTTCTCTAAATTATCTTGAACGACTAACACTTTCTTCCTCCAAATGGAGGGATATACTGGCATGCCATTGTTTGGCGCAGATTTTACTATCATGTTTGTTGTCTAACTATTTGGCGTACAGTAAAACAACTCTTCTGGAAGAAAGATGTAGTATTTCTTATAAATACAATCTCCGATTATTATCGTAAGAGACTGTACAATTCGCATCAGGAAAATGCGACTGCCAACGCAGCACAGCTAGGCAAACCAATGGCACCATCTTATCCTATAATCATGTGTGGTAAACAGACCCCTTTCTATCTCCTTCCATCGTCTCGTAATACTAAAATCAACAAACATCCTGAGCATATTTCTTTTCTTATAATAGAAATGTATTAGTATCGATAAAATGAAGGAATAAAATCGAGACAAAACAATATACAAAATTCCATGGAGGGAGAAATTTAAATAGGAAATGAAAAATTGAAACCGACGGATCTATTTAGGTAGATAAATCAAAGAGAGAGAGAGAGAGAGGCAGATAGAGAGAAAGAGAGAGAAGGAAAGAGAGAAGAAGAAGATGGAGTACAGATAAAAGTATGGAATTTAAACGTTGTAAAAAGACTCTAACATTATAAAGTGCAGCGATCACAAATTTGACACTAAGATAAAAGTGATTTTGGATTTAATATTTTTTCAGGTCTATTCGAATATATAAATTGTGCTTGAAAATTCATTTAGTCACTTTCAAAATGGAGACCAAAATTCAAGGTCAGATTAAATACTCTACATTTCCAGTTGTACTACAGAATTTTGAGACACATCTAGGATAATGTGAAAGTGTAGCACACATGCTCTGTTTTAGCGTGGTTCTGTTGCTAATTCAGTGGGGCTCTTTGAACGTACTGGTTCGCAATACATTGTAATCAGGGATTCCTCCAGGATTTTCAGTTTGGGGGTGTAAATTCAAAATTGGGAGAGTGCACGTAATTAAGTACTGTTTCTGTATATCTTTGACCTCGAAAAATTTAAAGCTGGGATACTCTCGAGGATTTGGGGCTGGCATCCCCCACAAGGGCCGGGTTCTGGCGGATTCTGACCAGTGATGCTCCGTTAGTTCTCCACAGGCTGGAGATAAATCTCCGTTTGAATACTTCAGTGTATGCGGAAAAGAAATTGGTCGCTGGAGAATAAAACCCAGGATTTCAAATAAGAAGTCCTGCACGATAACGATACTCCACAGGTGACTCTTCACAAAACGTACTTAACAAATGCTACAATGTCTCTTTCTAAGAATAATAACATAAAAAGTGGATACTTCTGATCAATGACGTATCTCATCTGTCTTGGTAACCCTCTGAGACATGATTATGACTTTTCCAACCAACATTCGTAAATCGTCTTCCTCTCTATAGTGACTAGGATATTTGATTCCACCGTCTGAATGATTCTCTGCTTTGTATGAGAAGTTAGGGTTAGATTTGTCACTACCGGTCAATAAAAAATTGGCTTTAACAGGGTTTAAACCAACTTTTGTTTGCTGTAAAACTTGTAATCCAACACGTTTCTTCTACTCCGTCTGGCAAACTAAGGACAGAGGACATGAATTAATAGGCTAATCTTTTATAATAGTCAACCTCGTTTTGTAAGTTGTTTAAATCAAAGTGCCGCTAAATTTTCTTTATTCAATGACTTATAGACAAATTAGTGCCCACTAATATCCGAAATAACAAAATCCATTAAAAATGAAAGAAACGATAACATTTTATGCAGTTTCTTTGCACCGTGGAAGCTCAAGGTCACGTTTATAGGAATAATAATAATAATAATTATTATTATTATTGCAGCGATACGTCCGATAACTGACAGTCTTATATTCCCTGTAGAGCAGCATTGAATATTAATGACGTAAACTCTGTCAATTGGGTACTATATGAAAAAGAACACTGAAATCTTGATATCTTCTTTAAATTAAAAGCCTTTATATAGCGGATGTCTGGAAAACTTTCTTCATGAAATAGTTTTTTTCAGATGTGAGTAAGTTTCCTATCATGAAGACAAATGATGACGTTATTTCCAATACCACTTCAATATAATTTTTGAACATAATCAGCAACCACATTGTTAGAAAGGACCTAAATGAACTCATGATCTCCGGGGTATGGCGCACGTTCTGTCAAAGTGGGTATTGGATCTCGAATCACTTGACCTGGCTCCCATCTAAGGAGTGTTCACAGGGAAACACTATGGAATAGAAATTTAACAGCACCTGTGCGTAAACAGCACGTTTGCGTATAAACGCCGTTAACCGGGGGCTTCTACCACCTGCGGCTCATGCCTCCCAGCTCAATTTGGTGGCACCGTGCTCGCTTCGCTCGGTGTGCATCATGCCCTGGTGGGTTAATCCTAGCTTTTAGTAGTTAAACTCCACGTTAACATTGTAACTTTATTGCTCACTAGCTTTACTGTATATAATCTACGAAAATGCAAGAAAGCAATTATTAATAATAAATTTGAACTTAGAAAAATACATTGTGAACGAGAGAAGAAAACTATTGCTCCGGATTCGAGCTCGGACCCTCCTGAATTAGTTTCTCAATGCGGTAACCACAAGACTAAACTGCCAGTTGCTGAACAAATGATTGACGGTGTTACTTATAGTTCGAGCTCTGCGTCTGCGCGAGAGTGCGATATGCTATCTTTCCATGTTGGTTCTCTTTAGACGGAAAGCAGGTAAATTATCTGCAAAATGGGATCCGAACAACTCTGTTCAATAAACCCCGCGAACTTGAACCTATGACTGGCCTTTTCTTAACTGTCCAGTATTTGTTTTTTAAAGTAGTATGGTGACCCAGTATATGTTGGTATAATCTCAAATAAATATTATTTTGGCATTATACAAAAAATTTAAAGCACACGTGAATTGATGGTTTAATTTTTCACTACCAGCAAGATTATACCTTCACTGCTAAGTTGTCACATCAACGAACAATGATATCACTATGTTTGTATCCTTGTCACGCCACACACATATATTTTACAGAGCGCCAATCTCACGATTCATTCTTTGGAGATAAAGCTCGTTTCCCATTTTCTCTTCCGTTTCCAGAATAAGGACAGCTCGTGCATACATAAAATTGAATTTAAATTGAATTTTGAATTTAGTTTTAAGGCTTTTAGTCAACTTTACCTCAGGCTGGATGATTGATGATGGGATTAATTGTTGGAATGAAGAAAGTAGGATAAAACTGGAGAACTTCGAGAACACGGAAGCACTCGCATGGGCGGATTTATGGAGGGCATTGCCCCTCAATCGTTTCTGAGTGACTGTAAATCTTTCATTCTAAACGATAGCTTTGTAATATGTCATCCATAAAATGAATTGCATTGCCCCTCCAAGGGTATCTCCACTAAATCCGCCCATGAGCACACGGTATTTCTGCACCACAAAGCGCACATGGCATGATCAGGGAACGATCAAACGCAGCGTTTCGTAGCCTTTTCCATGCCGCAACACCTTTGTACTGTGCCCTTTGCCCGGCGATCCCCAGAAGTAGTTTTCTTGTTTGTAATCAGCTGATTTATTTAATGTTGTATTAAATAGGCTCCTGGAGGCTTCAGCACACGCGCACACACACTTACTGTTTATCATTTCTTACTGAGAAACAGGACTGTAAAAACGAAAGTTCTCGTTATTTTAATGAATTTTTCTACACTTGCTTACAAAGCTCTGAAGTCTTGACACTGAGAATAATTTTCCTAAACTAAATTTTAATCCCCGTTTTAGGAATTCAAACTCAAAAGTAAATCTCGCTTATGTCAAAAGCAATGTTAATACAGACCACTTTTCATTGTCTAATTTTATTAATTAGTATCAAGAAATTAAGTCAGACAGCGATTTCTGTCTATAAAATACTGTAGCATCTCTCGATCTCTATCTGCTACAGTTTTCTGTTTGGACCAGCAAAACGGGGTTACAAGTTTGTTTTGCAGAATAGTTTTCTTACTGTCGAAAGTGGGTCTTGTGAGCATGTGTAGGGAATTTCATGGAAATATGCTGCTTTCACTGGTCATGTTTTTGTTACACGAATTAATAAAGGTAAAGCTATCCCTTGTGCGATACACAAGCGCCATGAACAGCATATGGGGGATGCGGAGGTAGGGCTCCACATCTTCTCGACCTAAGATATGAAGTGAGGTTAAGTGGTCAGTCACACGCTTGACCGCCTTTACCTTCCCAAGGTGCCCAGAAGTACCAAGGATACTCTGGTACTGAGTTTGATAGGAGGCTGAGTGCACCGCAGTGCGCCAGGCATGGAAAGGATGGGTACCTACCTAGGTTTTGACTGAAAATGATTCGCAAAATTGAACAGGATATTTTAAAACTGGTTAACTCAAAATAGGCTCAGATTGCGCGCTAGCCTAGTGTCACCTAATGTGCAGATGTGTATAATAAATGTATTAGGTTAAGAAGACACGATACGAAAATATTAATATTTCAATTTAATCATTTGTAAGTATATTCTGTTAATTTCAAGATTGATTCTCCAACTCAAGATATTCTTTATAAAACGAAATATTGTAATTTCTTAGTTGCTTGTATCTGTCTAGACAGCTTCAAACGAAATCCCTGAGCTTTCGTGCCGATAGTTATAAGATACTTCAAATGTTGAATTCGTGAATAAAGTCTATCCGTACACAGTTGAATTCTCATGTTTGATTTAATGAAAAAAAATTCAATTTCCATCTTCCATTTAGAGAAGTTCGTTCTACGGGATTGTTCTATTAGCTACGCCCATATACTATTATTTTCTTTATTGCTCTACTTCTTATCATACAATTCCACCATGTACTTGCGCAAACTTTCGTAATGTTTTAAATATTTATGTCTTTTATTTTTTCTGTAATATATACTTTTCATTTGAAAACATGACAGTTGAGTTGCTGTATTTGGTACTAAATTTCCTAATTATATTAGAGAAAAATTATTCAACTGTATTCTTTAGTAATTATGAAAACAAGTAAAATAAAATACCTTCTGTGAAATTTATTGGATTTGGCTTACTAAACAATAATTGACTTAATTTTTACAAGTCGTCTCGCGACCGCCTTGCACACAACCCGAGACCCCCAGATTATGAAATCCTGATTTAGTGTATACATACAAGTTGGGAGCTATACTATACATATTTTTTTTCGAATTAGCTTGTGTATAGCGTCACACAAAATATTTGCTTTCTTCTTGGTGCGCGTAAACATGAGTTCAAGTCCGTGAGGGACTATTTAAGAGAGTGGTTCGGAACAGACTTTAGCGAAAAATATACGTTCCGTCGCACAGTGGTCGGAAACGGAGAAAAAGCGGTCAAAAACGTCGCCGCCTATAAAATCGGTATTGATATTTGATTATAAGTATTTCTCCTGCTTCCAAACCTGGAGTTTCAGGACACAGGAATAATTTCGCTGTCCAGAAAATGCATGGAAACATGATCAAATAAAAGTGCCGAAAATCAGTAGAAAGTGAACCAAACAATATATGTTTAAACCAGTTATATCTTTTCTGAGGTCGATGAAAGCGGTTGGATAGTACATTGGACTCAATTACTGTGTGTTTAGTGAAGAGTTTTATTTGTTATCCATTGTCACATCATTTACATGATAGATTTGTTAGTGTTACCGAAAAGTTACATATACGCTGATGTTAGTAGCTCTGCAGTCTAAGCTTATCCTTGCTTATCTGCAAAATTGGTTGGGCATGAGTACTACAAAGCTTGAGCATCGGAAGTAGACGCATCCAAGTGCAGCTGTAGAACTCAGTCCTATCTAACTGCAAATGCGTGATGAGTAATGTTGTTGTGATCGCAATAGAGATCAGCTATCTGAACCTGAGAAAGGAAAAAGGCATATTGTCTTGTACGTAATTTGGATTCCGATTGGACTTGTACGATTTGTATTTCATGTCTTCTTCCATCCATATGATATTATTTCATGGAAAAGCGTTAATCGACGCAACCATCTTGCCAATCGGGTGGATGTCTGAAGGAGCACAAGAGGCGAGAAATAAAGATTTTAAGTACTCCAGGCTGCACAATAGTCGCAAGTATTCCCTCGTTTCAACCAACAAAGATGTGATTCACAACCTTCTGATATCTTCAGACCCGTTTATTACTGGGTTGCGACCTCAATGGACTACTTCTCCTCAACTTGAACTGGTCGAAGAAGCGAAGCAAATGTTGTCTCCACCACGTGCAACTATTGATGATCAGGCGTAGATGACGATTCAGTGTATTTGGACTAATCATGACAAAGGATTTGATAAGACCATGGTAAGAAGTACCACCTTATTTACTTACAATTTTTACTTTTATTGGTATTTATAGCTGCATATCTTTACTTGTTAGGTTACGCTAATATTGGTCATCTGACTACTTTGTTGGTTTTTATTCATTGTGTAAGTAGTACGCATCGCATTTACAGTGATCATAACATACGTTGCATTATTTTCCCCTTTTACAGATAATACATTGGTTGAGGAGGATAATTTTGTATCCTAAGGCCAACACCCACATTTGTTTTACACCTTATTTTTATTAGCTGCACATGCAATTCGATGGAGAGCACATTGAACCCGTAATCGCTTCCTGGATACACATTAACACCTATCATCACTTCGTACTGGCTAACGATGTCCAATTCACATCAGCCGTCAACAAGTTATGTTTTCAATTTACAAACTGTATGTCTGATTGGCGACTGTGGATTTCAAGATGACGGCTTTCATTATTCTGTGTCTTTCCCAATTTCTACTCACCTCTATTACTCCCCTACATTGTTCCCTTGGTTATATCTTGTAGTATTTGACATTTATGCGAGGGTTTCCACACTTTTGGACCACCCTGTATATAATAACTGCACGTATTGCAGCAGGGATTCATCGAATCACTTTCGCTGTGGTTGCAATCGATTTAGAAATGACAATTACGTATAGAACGATATACAGACGTCCCTCAACTTCCTTTGTTTCGGAATAAACGATTTTTGTCCGCTTTTTCCAAGTTTCCGACCACTGTGCGTCGTTAGGAACTCAGCTCTTTGTTTAGTCGTTCGTAGCAATTATTATTGATAATGTAAAAACAGTTTTTGTCTTTGCGTATTGCCTTTATTCTCTTCCTCATTATATAAACATTTACAAATAAATTGAGAGACTATTTGTCTTATTTTGAATGTAAACGCCATTTACAATTGGTAGAGAACAAAAATTTAACGTTCCAACGTCGATGGAAAAAGTAAAAAATGTTGGAAAATATGGGGTTTGATCCCATACTTATGAGCATCAAAAGTACAATAACCAAACGCATGAAAAACTTCGGCCATGAGGGCTACGCTGTACAGTATTCAATGTAGGCAAGTTCTATACCGCTTACATTATTGCAAGTTCAAGTAGTTGTTTTTTCTTTTCTTATTTCACATAAGTTGAAAATGTGGAGATAATTTGATGCTAGCCGGCTTCAGTCAGTAAGTCCGTTCCGAAAAATTTACAAAAATATACACTTCGCGTAATATAAACATAGGGTGTCGAATTAAATTCAATTCAGAGGCATTTGCAGGAGTAGGAAATCTTATGGTTGTGGGCTCGAATCGCCTTCAAGTAACCTTTTGATACCTAGCATAAAAACTGTCAAAAGTTACAATTTGTGTAACGTTCAACTTGTGATAATGCACGAAGTATAGTAGAACGGTTAATTGAAGTTTTAACTTCTCCATTGCTAATGATATTTTTTGGTGATGTTAGCATCGGTCAGGCTGGTTTACCTTAAAATAAACAATAAATGATGGTATCGTAATGTGGCAATACTTACCTTAAACTGGACTTGTTCCTAAAATGTGGAACGAAGCACGTGCGTCAATATAGAGAAGAAGACGTTTTACGAATGTTGGTTGGAAAAGTCCAAATCAAGTATCAGCGGATTACTAAGACAGTTAAGAATACGTCATGGATCAGAAGTATCCACTTTTCATGTTATTATTCTTAGAAAGAAACACAATAACATTTGTTAAACACGTTTTAGGTAAAGGCACCTCTGGAGTATCGTTATCATGCTGGACTTCTTATTTGAAATCCTGAGTTCGAATCCCCACCAGCCAGTTTCTTTTGCACATACACTGAAGTATTCAAACAGAGATTCATCTCCAGGTTGTGGAGAACTTACGAAGCATCTCTGGTCAGAATCCGAGTTAACAGTATGTGTGTTGTTTATCGTAAGGACAATGTAGTTTTCATGTTTTCTCATTTCCTCTCTTTCTTGATGTATTGTTGTCGTGTCTTCGCTGCTGTTTCATCTTCTTCTTCTCTCTATATATTATTGTGTTCCACACCCAAATACGAGAAACTTTCGGTGACCCGGTGATAGGGCCAGACCCAAACGTAATTGACCTGTTCTGGATAATCTATTTAACTGGGAATTTCGGCGTCGCATTTTTCGTATTCTAGGTATAACCACTCTGATCCTGGTCACACCTGAAACAAACACTGTTCAAATGAAATGAAACAATTAAAATCTCTCCTTCATCTTCCGGGTTATCAGATCTACATTGAATCACCGCGTCAGAATGCGTTCGAATATTAAACCTTACGACACAGTTCAAAACCTGACCAGCATCCCCTGACAGCTGGTGACCCGTTTCAGCTCTGCCATGTTCATTCCATCTGTGCGAATTGTTATATACTCTAGTTCGTTAGTGTTGTAATTATTAAAACGTTATATTCGCAATAGGTGGAATCCAGATTGGCATGTTCGGAACAGATACATTTTAAGATATGAGTAGAAAATGGCCCCCTTTCAAGAGAAGAATTATTTTTATATTAATTTGAAACAAAATTCGTTTCCGTCCTATAATTTTTCAACATACCATTCAATGTGTTCCTTTTTTCACGTTTGAAAGGTGCAACATGTAATGTCTGCTATGACTATAGGATCATGCCAATTTTGCTTTTGCACATTTGTAACTTTCCATTTTGATACTGTTTGCATATGAAATCTTGGCTCTTTCTGATAGAAATTACGCAGAAAAATTATCATCCATTCTATCTATTTATACGTTTAATTTACATTAGTAATTTGGAATGGAAGATATGGCCTACGGTATCTACTGGGTTTGTTACAATCAGTGATTCCGCCAGACCCCGGCCCCTGTGGTGGGTGTCAGTCTCAAATCCCAGAGAGTATCTCAACTTTAAATTTTTCGCTCTCAAAAGTGTACAGAAACATTGCATAAATACCTGCACCCAGAGGCGGCCTTTGGGGTGGCAAATGGGGCAACCGCCCCAGACCCCGCACTTAGGGAGGCCCCGCGTTCCGAGTTGATATTTTTCCTACTCAATGATATAAAAGTTGATTTGTAAAAAAAAAGTTTACAAATAATCTAGTTTGTATAGTTTCCATCCGAAATGTAATGTGAAATGGAAATGAATAAAGAAGCACTTGTAATTAGCAATGCAGTTTTTTAAAATATATTGTACTTTCTTTAAATAAATTATGTCGGATTTTTCTTCATAAGAAACTGTTGTTCATTTTTTAAAAAAAGATAATATTTAGTAATAAATTTAGGGTTAGGAATGAAAGGAAGAAGTGATAGGGAGCATTTAGGGGGAAGTTGCTTACTGTTCTATCGGCTTTAGATGTAACATTTCGGTGCTCAGCGATTTTTACTTGTACTTTGGCCACGCGGTGTCACTATTGCCCTAGGCCTCGCGCTCATCCTCATCTAACGCCGCCTCTGCCTGAACCCTCATAATTTTGACTTTACACCCCCTAACTGAAAATCCTGGGGGATTCCTGATAACAATGTATTACAAACCAGTACGTTGAAAGTACATTTTGAAAGTGACAACATCAATTTTCAAGCACTCTTTATATATTGAAATAGGGCTGAAAAAAAATATAAAATCCAAAAGCCACTTCTATCTTGCTGTTCGAATTGTGAGCACTGCACTTTATAATGTTAGCTTCTTATTAACTACGTTTAAATTCCATATTTTTATCTATATTCTATCTTCATCTTCCACTTCTACTATCTCTCATTTTCTCTCTTTCTCTCATTTCTCTGCCTCTGCCTAAAGACATCCATCGGTTTCAATCTTTCATTGTGTGTATTTAAATTTCTCCCTCCATCAGTTTATGTATATTGTTTCGTCTCGCTTTTATTCTTTCATT